>CCAG010014437.1:0-19544 GCA_001077435.1 Glossina morsitans morsitans
ATTCACGGATAATTTATTGGCTAACGTAGGTAGCGAATAACAATTTCCTCTGAATAGTTTATGAAAATGGCGTAGGATAAAAAATAAAAAAAAATTGCTTACAATTCGAATTGAAGTAAAAAATTAAAATTTGTTTCAAGTTTGGATTAACAGGAGATCGCAAAACTTGAGAACGACGATGAGTTATAAAATGAAAATTTCGAACTGTACTTTTGCATAACTTAATATTCCGCTTGACGGCAGACACTTGAAAGTGTCATAATTAAAAAAGTGATTTGCGTGTTGGATACACGCCCTAAATAAATAAATTTCTTTTTGATTTAAATTTTAATATGCATTTAAATTAAGAGCAACATTTAATTAAAAGTGTACTTTTGACACTTTGCGAACTTTGATTGATTTAATTATTCCTCTTATTGTTGTTTTAAATGGTTTTTTTTTTTTTTTTTTTTTGTCATTTTAATGGGTTTTGAGAAGATGCAAAAAACAATGAAATAATGAGAACAATGAATGAATAATAACTTAATTTTTTTTTTTTTATAATTACATGACAATTATAGATAAGTTAATTTTATAGCATACATAAAAAGCTTTTTAGAGAAAGATATATGGGTTGGGTGATGAAGTAAATAATAGTAATATTTAAATTGCTTATATGCGAAAAAAATGGTTGGTATACATATAATACATAACATATATAATAATGAATTTATGTTTTCATATCTATTTGATATGAAAACAACGTTGAACGTTGGAACGGATTTTCGGGATTCATTGATATATATGTGTCAGAAGAGGATCAGAAACTTTGATAAGTTTTCTCAAACTGAAGTTTTGACCTCTATAATTGTTGCAGTTACGACGGCGCCACTAGTCGGTATATTAAGTTTGTGCGGGTACATGTAACATCTGTAAGAACTTAAGATAGAGCCATCTTTTATTAAACCGATCAAGTTTGAATTATATACTAAATTTAATTAAGCTTGTCCGTCTGTCTGCTCGTCCTTTTGACGTCTATGTTCGCGAAGTATCTTGGGACCAAACCGAACGCTATTGAATATGCATTGAATCAAGTCAGTTTTTTTGCGCCATATATAACAAGTCCATCGTTACAGGGAAGAGATTGTGAATTGCAAAATTTTTCAACAGTCGATGATAATTAATATCTTGGCGTGCTAAATTGATGTGAAAAATTCGAATAGGAAGGATTCATATCTCTCATTCTCCGTTCCCGAGACTTTATATGGGAAAGAGATTTGAATTATGATGAAGTGATCATTTTTATAACGAAAATTGGTCTGTAAAAGCAATTTGACATAAAAATTACTGGTGACGAAATTGAACGAGTTTCTGAGCCTCGCCCTAACCTCACTACGTAAAGGTTCTCATGAAATGTAAGCTTTTCCATGAGAACAAAAACTCAATTTTTGGTAAACATGTAGGACTTGCTTTTACTCATACTGGTGGCGGGTCGATAGCTAGCATGACATAATTTACCACAAGCTGTAGTTCAACCTATCGCCTCACCCACAATTTTCTCTATATTACTCCCCAGCGCCTCTGATCTGATTGCAAAATTTCGAAAGGGTGTTCCAAGAAAAAGTATTTGGATCAAATAAGCAAACTGAAGTAAGGTCTCACCATATCGTTCCACAAAAATGGAAACGAAATCTTAAGGCTGTATAGGGCTCATTACATCACATTAAAAGACAACCAAGGTGATGTCATTTTGATTTTCTAGTTTACCCCGGAAAATTTTCAATCATTATATTCCTACATTTAAATTCTTTATTTGCCAGTCAATTTACCTACCTAGGTAATGCCCGTTACCGTAGAAGATCCAACGTGCGATCACATTATACGAATTGCAAGTCGATAAGTAGTGCCTTCTGAGAAACGCACGCTAGTCATATACTGTTATGAAAATTCCAAAATTGATAAAATGGTTTTGCGTGGAACGTAATCTAAGAAACCAAAATCCTAAGATGATAAAACCAAAAACGCAGTAATGATGCTTTACCTGGCGACGCAGTTGGCGATTAGCGAAACGATTAACAGCAATGCGCAGAACATTATCATGGAAATGTTGCAATGAAATTCGAATTGATAACTTATGCTGAGTATTTGCGGAAGGCAAAGTCAATCGGGTCAAGAGATATGAATCGATGAATATTCGGACGGGCATGATGAAAAGACGCGTTGCAAGTATAGGTTCCTGACTGTGATTTGTAAGTAGAACTATAAACAAGACCTAAGCTCTTCTAAAAATCTCAAATAAGTGACACGAACTTAAGCTCGAACCTTGTCGGATAAAAATGTTAAGTCACAAGAACCATTTTATGTCGTAATACTTCAATGAATTTTCTTTGCCGTATTTCGGCATGTTATAAACAGGATGACGTGTACCGTATTCTGGATGTTCTTTAGTAGCCTGCACGGAAATCTTTCTTTTTTATATTAAGAGCATAAATATTTAAGAGTAATAAAGTTCTCATAAGCAAATAACAGAAATGAAATCTCTTGAAAAACTCACTCAAATGAACGGAAACTGTTATACATAAAGCATTTCTGTTAATGCTCTGCACTTGGTAACTGTTCTCTTAACTCAAATGCTGTGTGCGCATCCAATGTTAGCGTTCGTTTTGAAAATACATATACGTTCCTTGATTCCTATTCGAAAATGGAAAATTTAGTTTCATCTTTTACCAAATGCACGCTGAACTGACAAACGGTGAACGGATCATAAAAATATCGTTACTTCGTTTTCTCAACTATGTTTCTATGGAATGGAATATTAATTTAGTGCGTGTGATGATTTCTTTTTTTGCTGTATTGTGCTTTAAAAAAATAATTAATAATTTAATAAATTATTATAAATAAAAATTAAACAGAGGCAACGTTTGTTCACATAGATATATGTAATAATCAACTATATATCTGTCTACGTTACATAAATGCACTAAAATGATGTCTTTAAAGTGATGTCTTAAAGTGACCTTTAAAGTTATCCTAATTAATGTGTTTCCTAATTGCAGTTAAGGAAAGAATAATTGGATGTGAAGACACACACACACACAAAAACACAAAAACCGAATTACTTTGCGCACTTGAAGCGTTTCACGTTTCCTTAGTACGTAGTAAAACGTCTCACAGTGTCTTTATGGTTGCTTTGTGTGTGTGATTGTTCGTGTAAAAATCTATTTGATTAATGTGTGCCGTACAAAAAAAGAAAAAGAAAGAGACGATTTTATGCTATACATGTATGAATACGTTGTAATGATATATGTATAACATTAACAACAACAATAATAATAACAATAACAAGAATTGCTGTTATTGCAGCAAAAATAATATTTCGTAAACTATGAGAATATTATAAAAGGTAAAAAAGTCATTCCGATACCGGACCGATATAAATTCATTCATCAGTTTGTTATATGAAATGATCAGATTGTCAAGGATTAAATGTGCAAATGCCAACTCCATATAAAAGGCAACATATACATACATGCCTATGTGTTAAAGTTGATTCAATTATAATTTATATCGTTTTGCGACTTTGGAAATTTAGATAAGATATTTGAGCTAAATTCCGAATATAATAAAATTTATCATAAAAATGAGTATTTAATTTTAGCAGAAAGTGCATATAATGTGAAGAATATAAGTACATCCGTGCGCATAGTCTATTTAATGTTTAGTTGAAGATTTGCTTATCAGTACCAAGCGAATCCATTTAGTTTTGTGTACCAAAGGAAACCAAAGACGATTATGCCAACAACAACAACGGTATCTTATATTTTAGTTAATAATATTTTCATTAGTATTTTTTTTTTTTTTTTTTAATTTCCTAAACCTTTATACAAATTCTCTTCATTGGTTATTTAGTGCAAATTCTTTAATCATTTTCTCAGGTGCACTCTTCGAATATTTTACATATACGCCTTATACAGCGCACATTGACTGATGTGAATAATTCTTGTCTTGACAAATATTTGAACAATGTATGCACTTCCACGTCTTCAGCATGTGCATATTATTCATATGAATATTTCGACATACTTACATACCTTTGACATAATTTACTTGACGCAAAGGCCGCTCAATAGTTGTAAGCAATCATTTATACATGTATATAGCTATGTAGCTTAGGTATTTTGTTTTTGCAAAGCTGAGAAGGGGGCACTGATAGCCACATCAATTATTGTCTTTTTATATTGTACCCTACCCCACTTGCGTGATGAAGTTACATTGTGTGCAGTACGTAATATCTCATGGAAGATTTGTTGCGTTAGTAGCGTAAGTGGTGTTGGGAGGCTTAGGCTCTAGGGACGACTCTGTTGACTAATGTTCGATTCCTTTATTAGACTTAAATTTTGGCTCAAAAAAGATTCACTATTGACTATTTCTATAGTCTGTTCTTTATTAAATTCACCAAATTTTTTTGACAAAACAACTGGGTTTGAGGTAAATATTTTCTTTTAATTGTAAATCAAATGCTTTCACTTGATCTATTATTAATATAACCTCTCTTTTTGATCTACACCGCTTGCGGTACAGGATATATCAAGTTTGTGCGGAAGAGCTTAAGTTAAACTCACCTTCGCTCTAGTGAGCGATCGATTCAGAATTATTTTTTGAATCGATCTAAGCTTGTTTGTCCCCGTGTCCATCTGATGTTTGCCCATGTATTTTTGTGTTTAGCCTATAGATCGCAATTTTTGAAAACTTTGGCGTACTGGCGGACGAACGTTATTGAAATAGCTCCGCTTCTTCGACCGCTCGTTTTATTTTGAAAAATCGTCATATAGAAAAAACTTGCAAAAATTTTTAGGTGGAACTGCATGAGTAATAGTAGTTTGACACTCTGATTGGGTATGAAAAATTCGGTTCGGGGGGGCGAGGGGGGTTATTTTTTGAACAGTCTCTTATGTAACCGTCCCTACTTACCCTGTACCACAAGTTGTGTAGAATATAATGTTCTAGTTTTCAATATTTCATGGTGAATATTGAGTCAAAATAGCCAATTGACGTAGAAGTCAACCCTATCGGGCTTGGACCACATAGGCCTATTATCTGGATACCACCGCACATAAGCATTCTCGCGAAATGTAAACCCCATGCCTATATGTTAATGTTTTATGATAGAAATTTGTTTATGGTAATTAAGTGGAGCAAATTCTTGGATCGACCTCCGTATAATATTTCTCATGAATAGTAAGCCCATCAGCAAAGGGTGCAATTTTTAATATTTTATGATGGAAATTGGTCCATAGTAGGAATTTAGCAAAAAATGCACTTTAAGGAATTTGGATCACAAATGTCTCTTTTTTAAATCGCAGTATATATAGGGGTTAACATGAAATGCGAGTCCTTATATGCAGAAAAAAATCTAATTTGTAGGTTTTTTTTGACGGAAACTGAAAAATAATAACAGTTTTGGTAAGTAAATTAAGTTTGCTAAATTTGGATCACGTCATATAATGTTTTGGGCATCGTCCAATAGGCAGGGTTGCAGAAAATAATGTGTAATTTTTGGCGCTTTGTTATCAAAACGAGTGAATAACTATATAAGACGTGGTAGTGTATGGTATCTAATGGTCAGTCTTACTCCACTATATTGTTCTTTCCGGTTTTATATTTATATGTATTATGTATAGGGCAAAGGAAAAAAATTAGGTACATAGAAGAGGTAAACGCAAGGGGAAAAGAAAGAAAAGTACAAACTGATACTGATCCGTTGGTTGAAGCCGTTAGTGTGGGGGCACTGTATTGGAGTGAAAAGTTTTTTGATCAAGAATCGTACCGCAACATTGTTGCCATTCAGTTGGATATACGATGTCGGTATCTAATGTACTAATAACGTTACCTACGGAACTACTTTTCATTTGATAAAAGAGCAGGAATTTTCGATGATTGCTTTCCTATGTTTATTTTGCTTTTAAAATACAATAAAGCCATTTGTCTTATCATTGATAGCTCGGTTTATGTTCGCATTGCAAGAGACAAAGGATAGCAGAAAATGTAAAGGCTCACAGATCCGCTCATACGTATATTTATCAGCAACAAGGCGCATTTTATTTACAATGAAATTAATTGGTATGGATGTGAAAGGAAAATAAAGAAGTTTTGACTTAAGGCATGCTTAAGATGGAAAATAATGGCAACTTGAATATATGTTAGTCTGCGCTCTTTTTGTTTTAAGAAAAGATAAATTAAAGAAGCATAACAAGAACAACAAACGTTATAGGGTTTCAATTTTTTTTGTACGTAGTGTGCCATGTGTAAAACTCGCAAGTGTTTCGTTTCGACTGAAGAATTTCAAATGTCACTAAAGCATTTAGAAGACGAGTAATGGAAGTTGAAGATGTTCGTCTTACTTAGTAGTATGTATGCACAAATTTTAAAGAGACGAATGAATTGCAAACAAAAGAAAAACTGGAGTTCGTGAGCAATTCATTAGGAAACACCACCAAAATCCATCAGATATGTCGTGAGATGTGATGATGTATGGTTCTTCCTAAGACTCTTAGTCGATTTACCCAAGCTTATCTGTCCGTCCATCTTTTCTGCTTTCGGTCAGCTTGAATGAAAACTAAACTATGTACTATTTCTTTTATATCATACACTGTATATTTAAGATATCCTGCCTGGTACATATATGGCAAAACTGTTGCCATACGATTTCTGGATAGTACCAGCCTTCAAACGACTTGTGTCAAAATTTCATGACAAACATTCATGTACAAGTTAAGTATGTTTTAGTGACGCTACTCTTCTAACTTTCAAAGTAAGGCAAAATTTTGTATTTCGTTTTTAATTAAAAATGCGAAAGAATCCCGTTAACAATCAGCAATGGTTTAAAGGCATTGTCTGACGTAAAGATGGATTTGTGGGCGGTTTTCTATTTTTAAACAAGATAATATTGATATATATATGCATACATATATGATATATAGACACATATACATGTGATATATATATACATACATATATACATATACATATATATATACATACAAATATATATGTATATATTATTGGAAGTTTATAAATATTGTTCGCTGCCTTACTTGTTTGCTTTAATGTAGGGTGCTTTATATTTATATGTCAACCTTGTCGGTGTCCATATGACTTTTTCTTTAAAATAAATTTATATATATATCACGAGAGTTGTCAACAGTGCCGCTATAGAAGGACGCAACACAAAGACTTCTGCCTGTATATGGCCTACATGTAGGGCAGCCGTTTGGCACATAACATAGGATCGCACACAATTACGAGTATGTGGATGTTGCTTGGTAATCACAATACAGAGAAATTGACATAAAAAGTTAAAATATGTCTTATATGCTCACGTTTTACTTACGTCGCATTACTACAAACATAAGGCTGCTCTACAAGGCAACGTATATCATTAACTCTTATTATCTGTCTACCTTTCTAAAAAAACTTACTTCAACTTGATGTCGGAAAAACTTGGAAGATATTTCTGGGCTTCTGGGCTAATATCATAATTTTTGCGAAAATACACTCGAAACAAAAGAATGCCTACATAATTCAAATTTAAATGGATTTCCGAGTTACACATTATTTCTGCCCAAAATTACGATTAACTTACATCTTAACTTATATTTTGATATTAAATTTTTGATAAATTTTTTTTTTTTTATTTTCTTTTCAGATATTTTCCAAAGAAATTGGATGCTAAATAGGCCCTAAGCTGACAGTTTAAATAACTTGGAATTTCTTTTGGTCCTTTCTATTACAACTAAGTTGAATATTCAACAAAATGATACTCTTGGATCTCCTAATAACAAGTCTACTCAGTCTGCTTGGTAAGTTTTGGAAAGAGACCGATTTAATTGAGACAACACCGGGAAACACTGTTTGGGTTTTTTTTGTTTCTGCTTGTATTACGCAACCTTAATTCATGTCCGTCCCTAAGCCCTAGATCATAAGTAACTGATTTATGGTTGTTCTTGGTGTAATTCAATCCCAAAGGCATCCCTTTTCTCATCTCTCTGCTCCTCTCTCTTATTTTTTCTTACTTCTTTCTAAGAGTCACTTTGTTACACCAATCGTAACCATCATCACCTGAGTGATTAATTAAAAAAAATAAAGATTCATCGCATACTTGAGTTTTGAAATAATTCAATAGCGCCACTTTAGACGACATTCGTACTCCGTGGTACAGATGCCCCGTAAGGAATGTAAAATCATGCTATATATTAAAAGTGGCAGTAACCTTGCATTATCCCTGTTCTTATTCAAGGAATATGAAAAGTCTTTCCATGCTTGGTTATATTCGTGTGGATCAGGAATAAAAGCGCTGTAACCATTGGCAATCTCTTTAATAATCGCAGCATGATTTGTAAATGGGTTTGTTCACCTGTTAATGTTGAAAAGTGATCGAAACGACTTCACAACAGTTCTTTATTCTTAATTGTGACAAAATCCGCCTAAGTGGCCGAGTAGGCAAGAGTCTCGACTAGTAGTTCACTGGTCGTGGGTTCAAACCTCAAGCGCGGTAGTAAAAAAAAAAAAAAAAAAATAAAGCCGAAAGCCTTAGATGCTAGTGCTTTAAGACTCTAGTCTTAGAATTTATTCTCTAACTAAATTTATAAAATAATGATAAAAATAATATTTGCGACAAAGATCTCTAGAGATCTTTTACAACGTTTGTGTCGTTGTAGCTATGTTTCTTAAACATTATAGAAATTGTGGCAAATTATTTACAATTTAGCAGTGATAGCATTAGTATTCTAATAATCAAACAATGTTTTATCCGGCGTTTTTTAATCCATCAAATCTTGCTAGTATTTGTTTGAAGCGTGCAGATACTTTCACTTATCAAGCAGAGTTACATTGAAAGAATACAACGTTTAACACTAATTTTAGTTTTAAAATTGAATATTGTTTTGTTTTGACGTTGGCTGTGCGATCGGAATTTAATTGCAAATTAGTGGTAGCGTCGAAATGAAAATAGTTTCTAAAATATTTTTCTCAAATATTTGAAAATTTTCCTCTAAATCAATACAATAACGGTTTGCCATTTTAGAGTTGCAAAGCGACAATGCGAGAGTGCTATAAAACGCGAGAGAGTGAGAGAGAGAGAGAGAGAGAGAGGAAAGCGGAATGGACTACAATTCATTTATGAAATTGGTTTGGTTTTTTTTCTTTTTTAGCTTCTATTAAGTGCTGAAAATTTAATTGTTTGAAATTTTGGAAAGCCATGTCCACATTTCACATTATGTATAGTACATTAGAAATTAAATTAAATTGCACGTACCACACAAAGCTACATGATTTTCAATTTAATATATGTACTGAACAGATGAGATATTTATTCATTTCTAATTACCTCAGCTATACCTCACCTTTTACTCTCACATTCAGGTTGCGGGAAATGACAAATAGGCGTTTATGGTGTTTTCATAGTAAATAATATTGTTAAATAAATAAATAAATAAATAGCAGCAATAATATTAAAATGTTATAAAACTAAAATTACAAATAACTGACCGCGATGCGAATGCAAAATGAATAAAACATTTGGTAGATAGTTAGCGAAACTGTGACATATTAATATAGTATTTTCTTTTGAAATTATAATAATAATCGATAAAATGGAAAATAAATATAAAATAAAATATTTTGAACAAATAAAAACACTATAAGGGGTCGCGGTTCGGCATTAAATACCCTACGCAAGCGTATAGTTATTCAAATAACGGCTTTTCAAAATATGGTCTCATTTGAGAAACGATCGGGAAAGTGATCCAATCTGTGCCATTTTCAATAGCGTTCGTGATTGGGCCAAAACACATCAGTGTACCAAAATTCATTAACATACCATAAAACTTACGGCCTGTAAGTGGCACACAAAACAATCAGACGGACAGACAAGTTTAAATTGAATAAAAAGTGAGTGTATCTCAAGCGCATCTGGTTGTTTAGTTTGTCCTTATATAACGAATAGTGTAGGGTATAGAAAATATTTTCTTAGAAGATTAACCAATTTTTCGTATTACGTGGACTGCGTACAAGAGGAAGGGTCTAAAAAGATACGAGGTATGTGTGACGAAGTTGGATTTTTAGAAAGCTTGAAACTTTGTTAAATATAGTAATGGAAGAAAATTGGCATTCTTTCAGAACTAATGTCGATTAGTAGAAGCGTCGATATTTCTCGTTAGCTTCTTCTTAGTTTTCTTCCGAATGTGTATTATATCTGGCACTGAACTTTTCCTATGATACCGTCGATGATTGATTGACAAAGAAGTGGCATATGACTCGACTGACTTTGTCTTCCGCAATTATTCTGTTTATAAATCCTTTTACAATTAAGTTACCGGCATCAAATTCCATTTTGACATTTTTATGCTAATACCTTTTAGTTGTGAAACGGTCTGTAAATTGTTGTTAATTGTTTCGCCAGTCGCCAGATTGCGTGGCCGTAAAATATTGTAAATATGTATTTGGTTTTAACATTTTTGGAATATGGTTTGCTATAAAAATCGATTAGTTTTTCATGTCATTTAGGTATGGCAGCTTTACCTAACATTATTTGAACATTTACATATGCGATATATTTTAGGTTTATTTTCATAAATGTTCAGACTATTTTGTATTTCGTAGTTGGGGGATAGTATCTTACCAAAGTATTTGCCGATTTGAAGCGCTTTTAATACGAATATCTGCCAAATGAATTTTTCTTCTTTTTATACCCATCACCGAGACACCACAAAGTATATATATTCTTGATCAGCTTCAATTTTTGAATCGATTAAAAGATGTCCGTCTGTCCGTCTGTGTAATGTCTGTTGTAAACATTGTACTGACCGCAAAGATGAAGTAAGTGGCTTGAAATTTGACGGCACGTCTACAATACTGCGTACACTAGTAACACCTCCGTAGTTCAAAAGTAATAAATTACAGCAGATAAACCCACAATAATGTGAACGTATATTAACCAAAATTGTATTATGAGAAAAACTGACCACGCTCACTTAATGCTATAGTGTAAAACGATTTGATTTTTGTAGTAGCTTTATAACGCGCAGAAGCGAGCGACGAATGCACCTAAGCATCAATCCGTCTGTCCATCAATCCGTCTGCCCAACTATGTAGTATTTGCGCTAAACATACTCCTAAGAAGGAATATATCGGCGAAAAATTTGCAAAAGAATGTGAAAATGATCCAAACTGGTCAAACGACACGCCTACAACGCACACATATATATGCAATAAAAATTGTGAACACCTTACCGTATTTTTTGCTTGTTACTTATACAGTACAATACATACATAATATGAATTTTCACTTTTATTCTGAAAATAGAAAAATTCACCCGCGCCCATTCAACATTATAGATTATGAAGATTTAGTTCTTTTCTCTTGTTTTAGTTTTTTTTGGGATAACAATTTTGCATGTTTTCCTAAAATTCCTCAGAATTTTGAATAACGTTGAAATCTAGTTACAAATGTCGGAGAGCTATTTATGAGCAATTAATTACAAACTTTAAAACGAACTGGAATATTGTACTTGTAGAGTGCTTCACTCTGTTGAACTCACTCACATGCGAATGACTTTTCGCTTCGGTTATCACGGTTGAACTTTCTTCGCCTTAGACAAATCCTTTGCAGCTTTATAGCTTTAGAAAACAAGTCGCAATTGTCACACTTAGTTCTAATATTCCTATTAATTCTCCAAACCGGTATATTTTCCGAGACTTTTCGTTAAGCACAGGTTAAATACAACGCCTTCATTTTATGACCAAGGAAGATAGAGCATAGTAAATCCCTATTCGCTTTTATGTTTTTTGTCAAAATTTTCAAGAGAATTAGCCAGTCTTCATGTAGACTTGCTCTTACCAATCGTGCATTTTTCGCAACAATATGGTACTAAATACTTCGATATGCGAAAAAAAAATGACAGACTCCTGAGATTTTCCAATTCCCTTTGATTGTATTTTTTTGGGCAATGATAGACCGTCGTTTAAAGACGTAGGCAGAATCGTGCCAGAGTTCATACAACGCTGCTCAAACGAATTTATGGATGCATATATCTGGCAACGGCTCTATACTACATTGGTGAGGATTATTCTTTAATATTCGGCAACTGTGTGGTAGCTGTTTTACCAACACAATGATTTTTGTAGTGAGAGCTCAAAAAAATCGGAATATTTACGTCGCATAAGCGGGGAGGGAATCCGTCTTTGTACTAACCATCTTACATAAGCAATCCTTCTTTATCCTTACAATTTTGTATTACTCTCACCTAAGACTTACGGATTTGTCGGCGTTGGTCAAGAGCCGTAAAACGCTTCATACTACGTTCATGGTTAAATATTTCTGTTTCAAGGTTACAACAATTTGTTGACTTCCAAGTTCTAAGTAGAAACTGTCCGCATATATATATATATATATATATAAATACGGCATTATAGAACGGATTGGAGTTGTTGTGTTCATTCAACTATGCCAATTGGTTAACGATAACTACTACTTATTTGATCATTGCTCTGATTCTCATAAAATCATCACGTTAAGTGAATAATCGTCAAAGTAATAACTGTATGGCTTTAAGCGACCTCCATATAATTTAATAGTGGTTTTAATGCGATGTCCTTTATTAATTAAGTTCTTTATATTGTAATCCTTATTGCAGCTTTAACTATTAAAATAATTTTCGTAGCGAATAGTGTTTAATTACTCATAATCTACGTCTTTATGACCATCGTTAAAGCGCTTATACCACTCGAAGTACTCTACTACGAGATAAACATTTGTAAACATAAGGGATACGTTGCAGAGAAACTTTCACGAAGTTTAAAATGAAATTTAACATGAGCTCTTTGTTCGACATTTATTTCTACATAGGTGCAACAATGCCACTGTTGCTTACGACATTATAAGTATGGTTGCTATGAAATTTTGCGTGAGTGTCAGCGATGCGTGTACCCTTCCATCAGCCATTAACACATGAACATAAAAAGTTTTGTGTACTTTAGAAAGCTCAGAATAGTGAGCTTCATGGAATTTTTAAAAAAAATTATTTTAAATAAATCAAAATACAAATAAAGCGTTATATTAGGAGTGGTAAGAAAAAGTGGTCCGATCCAAAATAATTTCAATAGTGTTCTGTTTTGGGTCGAAAAACAAGTGAGTGTATCAAATTTCTTGAAAATACCTCAAAACTTATGCCATTTAGTTTGCACACAAAAAAATAGACAGACAGACAGACAGACAGATAGATAGACTTAGACCGATTCAGAAAGTGATTTTGAATTGATGGATGTGATATCAAGTGGACCTAATCCCAATCTTTCTAGGTGTTGCGGACGGATGGACAGACAGACAGACAAACTTAGATCGACTCCAAAAGTGATTTTGAATTGATGGGTGTGATATGAAGTAGACCTAATTCCAATCCTTCTAGGTGCTGCGGACGGATGGACAGACAGACAGACAGACTTAGATCGATTCCGAAAGTGATTTTGAATTGATCGATATAATATAAGGTGGCTCTAATTCGAATCCTTCTAGGTGTTGCGCGCAAACTTAATATATCCTTGCACCACAAACGATGTAGGGTATAAAAAGGATGTGTTCGAATTGAATTTTCTTCCAAAAAGGCACAGTTACAATTTTAAGGCAATCGTATCAACAATAAAGAGGACAAAGTTCACGGTCAGTCAATTACTTTTTATACAGGTCAAGTTATCCAGTGCATTTGTATGCGAATCTGTGGCTATATTTCGAAAATCAACATTCTTTGGACCGTCCAAAATTATGCTCCCCATCACAATCGTCTTCTTTCGCGCCATTCAGGAATATTTGCGCGATTTAAATAAAGCAAATCATAAGATGACATCTATCACTAAGAGATCTGTCAGTTTTTACGAAAGCTTGGCCTTTAGTATTTCAAGAAGCGTACATTGTCAAAGCGTGTCTTAAATGCAGTGATTTTTTGCCTATGTTCTTATAAATTGTATCGTATCAATATATAAAGACGTGTATACATGAGGTAAATGTTGAGTGCATCAACATATTGACTCCATAACACAAGTTGTTAACAATGACATGTAAACAAATATGTGATGCAAGTCTTTCCTGAAGCAATGTACCTGCAGTAATGCGAATGTAATTTTTACCAGCCACGAAGGCATAGTCAGAATATCATATATGTGTGTACTCTTACTCACTCCTAGTGTTCAGTTATTTTCCATTTCGTTGATTTCGCGTCATATTTCATGTTGCTTGTTTTGCATCCATCGCACAAGTGTACAAACATATTCGTTTTGCCAAAACATTTGCAGCACGTAGGAAGAAGCAAGCTTTAAAACCTCTTTAAGCATTTACATTCTTGATCAGTACCAAATTTTAAGTCGATCGGTCCGTCCGTCCGTTTGGTGATGATCCGTAATAAACATGCTCTTGATCGCATAAATTGTGTTATTGACTTCAAATTGAGCAAAAATGATTGCGATTTAATCGCTTTAACCGTTAGTATTAAAAACAGATGAAATTGACTAACGGTCCTACCAAGAGCACACCATAAACTCAGAATGCCTTATTTTTTCAAAGGAAAACAAATAGGTTTTACGTCTTGTTTTTTAATCTATACAAAAATGGACAAAATCAGCCACGTTTAACGAAGTTTTCGAAGTTCTGAATCGATCTAAACTTGTCTGTCCATCTGTCTTATTTTCTTGTTTTCAACACATAGATCGCAATTTTTGAGATACTTTGATGAAATTTAGTATAACGACGTGTTTTGACCCAAGGACAGACGTTATTGAAAATAGTTCGGATCGCATAAGATTTTCAAACAATTTTGAGTTTTATTTTGAATGGTCGTTATATGAATAACAGTTTTAAACCAAGTGGTGTAGGGTATTTATTTATAGCCCGCGGCCCCCTACATAGTTTTGACTTGTTTTATTAAGATAGACGTGGCGAGTATGAAAGATTCGGCCTCAATCGAACATTTTCTTGTTTTTTTCTTTTTTTTTTTGTTTTGTTCAACTTATTTGCTAGCGTCCTGGAAAATAATCATGAAAAAATTCTGTGCTAACCTACTGACATTTATTCATTCAACCATCCGCTGAATATTTAACTCAAACTTTTTACCGTTTCGTTCGTTACAAAGTCACCGTCACGTTGTGTACTCAAAAATTCCATTCTGGTTGGCATACTCCGCGCATTCTACATACAAGTGATTACGTGTTTGTATGCGACATGATGAAAGTGAGCGCTAAAGGAACATGTTCCCATTTTAATTGGAGAAAATACTTTTTAAATGTAAATTACATCCTATTTTGATGCTCATGTAAAAGCTAAAAAAAAAAAAAAAGAGGCGACATTTCAAAAATAAAGTAAGACAACGTAAGAGACGAACGGTAAATCAAAAGCAAAACAACAGATAAATGCGTTGGCATCTACCGAATATTCACTAAGTTAGTACATGTTTAAGTAATGAAAGAGAAACTTTGCCAGTTTTTTTGATTTGTTTATGTGAATAAAAAATTATTGCATGTAATCTTCAATTTTTTTCTCCTTACTTCTCTCCATTTGTTTGGATAAATTGATGATATAACCTTAACGGAATTGTTGCCAGCATAAATATAAAATAATTCAAATTATCATTTGTGAAGTTTTAACCAATTTTTGTATGAAGTTTTAACCAGTTTTATATGTTTCTATATAAAGAAGAAGCAAATTGCATTTCCTTGGGATTTTTCTATTTTCCCATGACTTGCCAAGACAGTATGCAGAGTTGCAACTTGTCGTAACGCTTTTTCTCTCCTTTACGATTTGGATTGTGTCGGCATTTTCCTTAAATCTTAGTGCTAGATATCGGAAAACCTCCATTCGAAAGCAGTTCGGTACAGGGGAGAATTTGTAGTTTTTACGCTTGCGATCTCCAAGGAATTTTCTATTGTTGTTCCTTTCGTAAATATGGTTTCGTTTCGATGCTGCCAAGTTGTATAAAAATATTATTTGAAATATCACGCCATTCAATAAGTCTCCAGTCCAGTTACGATCATTTGAGCGGCGCTCTTTTTTGGATTTTATTGTACGGTTTTAACCGGCTTTAACGTTTGCTGTTATCAACCATGCTGTATATCATTCAAATTGCACTCAGCATAAACGAGGTAGTGGGAGGAGTTGTATTTTACAGTTAAATAATGCAGTCGGTTTTGTTATGGGTATTAAATATTCGATATAAGTTCTTTGTTATCTCCTTTTATTATTTTTATGCATTGAATTAAGCTTGGCTTATAGACTATTCATTACCCTTTGGGTCTGTCAGCCGCTTTCTTTTCTTCACGGCGATAAGAAACTAGAGCAAAGAAAAATAAACCAACTAAGAAACTTCTATTCGGTCTTGTATTCAATGCCAATAACCTGAAAAAAAGCAAAAACAACTAATTTTTCAGACTTTACAATATTGGGTAGGCGTGACTGCATTTTTTCTATTTTCAGGCTAAAAGTGGATAATTAAATGGTGGGTGTATTGTAATTTATGACTAACAAGCAAAGGCCACAGAAAGCAAAAATGCTTGCATACTTTGTAGTTTAGGCGTGTGGGCAAAGTAAGCGTGTCCTTTGACCGGTTTGCGTAATTTTCAATATCTTTTGCGAACTTGTAAGCGAGGTCTTAATTATTGGAAATGGGAGAATGTTTACCACAGCTAATACACGGTTGGTCAGAAGGACTAGCGGACGGACATGCTTGGGTCATTTTGAATATGACACTTGCGAAGGATGCGTGTACTTAAAGGGGATTTTTGGGCATAATTCTGCAGTCTCTGCTTTATGAAGGTTTTGACAAAAAAATTAGCTTTTCATACATAGTAATATTGGATAGACTTGGCGTACGGATACTTGTGTACGGACACTGTAGCATGACTATAGTTAATGACTAACGAAGAAAAAACCAATTTCTTATTCCTTTTGAAAACCAGTGATGTTCTCAGTTTACGTGATACTATAGACCTAACCTTCGACAGATTCGGTCCATTGTCAATGCCAATGCGCATACAAGAACTTCCAAAGCCTCGGCCAAATTTGAAGGCGATAGCTTCCTTTTGGCGAATGGCAGAAGATTTATAGCAGCAATTACAGAGACGGGCAGGGGGTCTGATGGTCGGTGACGAGTGTCAAAAATAGAGTCGAATTTATGACGAATACAATAGTAGTTTTCGCAGGAACATGTATGATAACATATTAGTTAATAATTTCCGAGATTAAGCAAGGTTAGTGTCCCTCTAATGTATCGATGTCTTTTTCGTAGAATGGTTTGTCGAAACTCTAACAGTAACCCACTATTTTGGCAATGACTTTAGCATTTGATGCAAATTTTTTTCCTTAGATTACCTTATGCGAACATATAGTAGTCGTCAGGGGTCAGATTTGGATGATACGGCGGATGGACTTTAATTTATGCGATGTTTTCGAGCGCTTTGAGTTAGTAAACCATTAGTGTTTTTGCTCAGCTAAACACACGCGCGGCTTTCTAATGCTCAAATTTTCACGCAAAATGGTAAATGATATCGAAAAGCAAAGTTTAATCAGCACACGAGTGGATATTTCAACTGCGTTGAAAATCACAAAAGCAGCATCACTAAAACCACTGCAGTTAAACATCAAACCAATGACAAAAGTCAGAACTTAAAACAACCATGAAAATATTTGTATAGTGTAAGCACAAAAAATACTTGCTTGTCAGCCCGACCAACATAGTGAATTTCTTTTTTTAAACCTTTCAAAGCTGTGTCGCTCAGTTACATATATAAGAGGAAAGCGAAAATATTTTGATAGAGAAAAAAAAAGAAAAGTTGCGCATTGTATCCGCATCTCGGATACCTGCCAGTCTAAGGTGATCTTTAAGAAGACGCCCATATTCTCGCCAATATATTTTTAGGCGTAAAACCCACATTTGCTGATAGCATATATCTATGACGATTTTTAAAACGATATTAACTATATAGGATTGTTCCTCTTGTAATAGTAATTTTTTAAACTCAACACATCCTCCATTTTTCCTATTATTATATACTGGTGAGATAATCGGCATTGTTTTCAATGACGCATTCAATGACAACAACGAAACTGTACTAACTGTTCAACTGATTACGAATGTTGATTGTCCTGTAAAAGTACGTTTTGAAAAAATCTTCACATTTCGCTCGATACAATTTCGTTGCTGAAGTAGGAATTCGTAAACTCATGTACCGTTGTGAGCCGACTCAATGCAGGCAATGTTAGTATGCTGGATCAGTTTGTTCACACAAAATGTCACTTTGAATGATTAATAGTTTGACACTAGTTTAAGAAAAGCACTACACTACAACACTAACAGTCATTCTCTATTTTGATATTTAAAAACGAAAATATTTATTTTTGCATTTTTAAATTTTTAATTCAAGAAAACTGTATAAAAATAGTGACATTTCTTTTTACTCAAAGAGAGAGGGAAAATGAATGTACGAACGATGCCCAAACGATGGGAAGTATGCCGTTAAAGTATGTCTTTCCATATTACTAACTGAATTTCTGATGCATATCTCCCGGAGTTATAAACGAGATGATAACGATGATAATGATGATGATGATGATGATGATGATGATGATGATGATGATGATGATGGTGCAGTACAATAAGTAAAGAAAAGGAGAAATTGTCACCCGTTCAGTATTGTTTATGTCAAGTCATGTTAGAGGTAACAGCCAGCAACTCACTAAAACACCAGAAGCAACATTATCTTGTCTGTTTTAAGAAAAGTCAGGGATAGTGAAACATTACATAAAGTGTCACTACAAGGAATAACTTGATTGTGTGTGAGAAGACAACGCAATCTTGACTAGAGACAGTAAACTCTTGTACAAGGTGTCACAATAAGGATGTTTTTCTTGAATGTTCAATAAAATGTAAACGTTTTTTTTTTTATTAAGAGATAGATAGTGAGAAAACACTGATAAAGTGTGGAAGGAAAAGTGAAAAGAAAACGAAATTAATTAATTATTGTCCGTAACCTGGATAATCTATTGATATTTATCTGCAATGAAAAAAAAGACGCCTTTTTTTTTTGCTAATTAAACCTTTCCTAAGTAAGAAGATAGTTGCCAGCAACGTTGGCAACAATAATTGCAAGAAATCTTATTAAAAGAAAATGAGATAAAAAGGTGTAGTTTGTAGTTTTAAGAATAAAAGCAAAACATTATTTTTTTCTTTTTTGTGAAATGAAAGAAATTCCTAAAAAAAACGTACCGCACAGGGATATAAAAATAATAAGTGAATCATTAACGAATTTTTAAACTGTTAAGCCCCTAATATTAGCGAACAAATTTAATTAAAAACTGCAGTTTCGTCTTAACTAACACAGCAGCTTTGCCAATCTTACCTAGCAGTTAAACGAAGTCTGCCTTTTTACATGTATGTGTTTATATTGCAGCGGGCCTTTCAGTTGCTTCTTCATTACTTTGTTTCTTGCTTTCTAAAATATTTTAGTTGAGTATGTTTGTGCTTTCGAGA
>CCAG010014441.1:0-17444 GCA_001077435.1 Glossina morsitans morsitans
AGAATTCTGTTAAGCGCTTAACAGAGCTCTGTAAAAAAATGTTGATGTGTGTCTTTGCTAGTTATATTTAAATATAACTTCACACCCTTCAAAGCAGATTGTAATTAATTAGAGTTAATCACAGGTAAACATAAGAATTATTGTTAAATTCTTATAAATAACTCAATGCTTAAATTAGCTAAAATTTAAAATTTGCAGCGAAATTGAAAAGTAAACTAAATAAATAAAATAATAAACTCAGTGGTGATTAGAACCCACAAAAAAGTTATTATTTACCTTCATAAATTCCATATTCCTTTGCTAGGTACCGTTAAGAAAATGTACCCGCGAAAATGTCGATGGTCTTTCTTTGTGTAAGATAAGATTTTTTAACCCTACACCACTTGTGGGACAAGTGGTATATTAGGTTTATATGGATGTATATAGCACTTGGAAGGCGTTATTAACCAATCGATTCTGAATCACTTTCTGAATCGATTTAAACTGGTCTGTCCATCTGTCCGTCCGTCAATTTTCCTGTCTTGTTTTTTTGTATTCAAAGTAAATTTCGCATTTATTTGAAATATTATTTGCTATACCGACGTATTTTGGCCCCAAGACATCACGCTATTGAAAATGGTTCGAATTTTGTATTCAAAGTAAATGTTGCACTTAATTGAGGTATTATTTGGTATATCAGACGTGTTTTGGACCCCAAGACAGCACGCTGTTGAAAATGGTTCGAATTGGACCACCTTTTCGATTACTTCCTATATAAGAATTTATATGGAAAACCCGTTTTGTGAATAACTTTTACTTCTTAGTTCTCTTCTCTCATAGAGGTACTTGGGCTCATGCGTTTAAGTGATTTTACGATAGAAGATAAGACTTTACACGTTTAAGTATGAATCCGAAGCTAATTCGAGAATTTGTTGAAAATGTTGAGATAAATGTCCTCTTGTCCGTACGTTGTCTTCTTAAACACATCTCTCTTGAAGCCGTAATTTATTTTTAGATGTCTAATCAAGATAACAATATATATATATATATATATATATTACCATAGTAAGAT
Source organism: Glossina morsitans morsitans (assembly GCA_001077435.1). NCBI lineage: Eukaryota > Metazoa > Arthropoda > Insecta > Diptera > Glossinidae > Glossina > Glossina morsitans. The sequence goes on from CCAG010014441.1 coordinate 1,052, forward strand.
ATGGACGGCGCTGTAAGGCGTTTACTTAGCTTCAACCCGGGTATATATGGGCAGATGGAAGTTACAGAGTTGTTTTCAATCGTTGTAATTCGTTCATAAAGGAGATTTAGCAAAACTTAATTATAACTTTTTCTCTGTTTTAAATTCTTAGTTAAAACAGTTCTTGTCTTTTCTTTCCAGAACGAAAGAACAACGAAGAGATTGCGTGGTGAGTAGAAATCATTATTGACGTATAAAAAAAATTAAAAATATTTGAGAAACATTTTTAATTTATATGAAAAATCTGATACAGTAATAATAAGTGTTAGTGGGGGCAAGGCTTATTATATTTTTATATCCTTTGATTTGGTCACTGTCACCAAAACTGTACCCATAACCCTCGTACGGCTATATCGTAATAACCCCTTTATTATTATTATTATTATTACTATTATTACTATATTTGTATATCACATTGCATAGCATATCTTATATGCCCAATGCCTGCCTATTATTAAGCCATATTAAGCCTTATATCGGAGCTTATATGTATGCAATGCATAGTATCCTACCTTATATGTTGTATATCCTATCTTGCATATTGCATATTGCATATGGCACATGGCAACGTAAATGCCATATATCGCACCTTACATATCGTATACCATACCCAATGTTATATTTCCATTAAACTTAACAGCAACTTTTAGTCCGTTATGCAAAGTAAAGATTTTTTTTTTTTGCATAGCTTCATTTACTTACGATGTATATGAATAGTTTTTTTTTAATAATTATGAACAAACTATCCAAAAGGTCTCTTTTATTGTTTTTGCAAACTCAGTGAAAATATTAAGAAAGAATCCAACAACAATCGTTTTCTTCTAGACACAATTCTAAAGCTGTGAGCGTGATATGAATATGACGGACAAACGGACAAGCAAGTCTAAATTGATTACTTTTCATACGTAAAGCACTTGGGTTTTTATGATAATCAAGTAACAAAACATACAGACAACCTCAAAAAAAAAAAGAGCCAAAGTCCTGATGGCTAGTGCTTGTCCTATCTTTTCTTAATCCTACTATTCATTTCTTTGCTTTAAACGAATTCTTATAACAATAATAATAATGATAAATCTTTAAATAACAAGTAAGGACAATATAGTCAGGCAAGGCCGATCATTAAATACCCTATTGTTTAACACAATTCTTGTACATATTACAGAACACAAAAATTATATTTTGATTCTATATAAAGGCATATTTTTCAAATGCGTATTTATGGGGAAGCGCGCCCAAAACGCAGTCTCAACGCAAAAATAGGCCTAGATGGTCCAAATTTGGTATAATTAACTTTTGTATGAAATTACTATTATGGGTCAATTTACATCACCACATATTAAAACGTAGACTTTTCTGTTCGACAAAGGATCAATTTTTGTGAAAATCGTTATTAGGATAGGATGCAAAAAAAAAAAGGCCGAGATGGTCCATATTTGATACAGTTAATTTTTTTGTGTTACGTTACTATTATCATATAATTTCCATCACGAAGCGTGGAAAACCTTACACCTTTTTGTCGTATGAACTTTAGTTTTCGTTACATGAGAAGTGATTCAAAAATTGCCCCAGCTGGTCAAAAGTTTCCATACCAATTTAGAATCACGAAATACTACTACTTAATCACTTTTGCCGAGAAATTTTGAAAATTACAATTTTTTTCCATATAATGATTTTTCAAAATAGGTCGTTATATGGGGAGCGGCCGAAAAAGTGGCCCATTATCAATAGCGTTCGTCCTTGGATGAAAACACGTCACTGTACAAAATTTCATGGAATGTAGCGGCCTATAACTTGAACACAAATTTAGATGAACAGACATCAGACCAACAGACGGACAAACAGGCTTAGATGAATGCAAATTACGATTCTGTGTCGATCGGTATAATAAAAGATGGATCTATCTTAAGCACGTCTGCGTGTTACTTACGTCCGCACTAACTTAATATACCCACAAGTGGTGTAGGATGTAACAAGTACATACACCACAAGCGGTGTAGGGTATAAAAATACAATTTGTTTTGATTATGTTAATTCAGTTGAGGAAAAATTTTTTCATGTTCTATAGAATCTTCTTTAAGCCTTTGCCATAATCCTTCAGCTTAATATTTTTGAAAGGAGTTCGCGATAATGTGTTTATATATTTCGTATTCTAAGCTTAAAATTATGGAATGCCGGCAATGAGAAATTCGAGATAAAGAAAACAAAAACGAGTAAGAAAATTATATTCGTTCTTGGCTGAATTTTTTATACCCAACGCCTTTATTTAACTGACAACGAAACAAGGCAAGAAGAAAAGTAAATTCTGATACGGTATAACAGTAAAGTGGGCGTGACTTACTTTTTCCTTTTTACCCCAAAAAAAAAGGAATACATTGAAATTTCTATTGTATATATGGTTGTAGTTAACGAGTAGTAAGTAAGATACTAAGTAAACAAAAGTGTTTTCAATTTATGTTGCACTATAGATATATCCTTTCACGCGATTTAGCCCATTTTCTCAATATCATGATGAGTTTTAGAAATGTAGTTATTTTTAATAAATTTTTTCACATTTCCAATCAGAAACCCATAGGCATTAAACAGACGGACAGATAGACGGACGTGTTTAAATCAATGAACAGTTCCAAAATGTTTAAGGATATACTTGCAAGATGTTTTCCTGACAGCTATGAAACCTATACAAAAATTATTTCATTTTTGCGATCAGTGACGCCCAGAAATCATTGACATTACACAGAGAGGATGGCAATGCAAGGGTATAATAGGTTGATGTAAGTTTGTGTGTGCTATGCAGAGACTATACATATAGCATAGTTAACGTTTTTGTTAATTGAGATTGCAATCAATTAAAATTGATAATAAATTGTATGGAAAAATTTGATGACTCGAATTTATTCGACCAACGCGAAATTAAATAAAAAAAAAGCGCGAATACCCATTACTCACGTCCGCAACATTTAATTGCGAGAGCATTATACCTTTAAATTCATTTATTAAATTTCTTTTTGATATGAGCAGTCACCCTGTAGATATCACCCTGGAAGTACAGGTAATGTATATCAAGGAGATAGCAAGAAATTGGTAATAGAGGGTTCGAAAAATCAAAGACCAAAGACAACAACAATAACTTAAATATGTTTTGATATATGTTTAGATTGTTGTTTTGGTCTCCCTATAAGTAAGAAAATGATTTATGCCTAATGTACATTTCAGTTTAAGTCAATTTTCCCGATATACTTTAAGAAAACTATAGACAAGTAAAGATAATCGCAAACTTTAAATGAGAATTCCAAAATTTGGAATCAAAAAGCATTGAAGGATTACAAAAGTCATTAAAGAAATTGAATTTACTTTGCTTTTGGTATCTAACTTTCGCTGATTCACAAATGCAGATTTCGAGGAAAACTTAGGCTTTTACACACTTTTCTGCCCACTTACCATAAGTATTCTCAAAGGGAAGGGAGAACAAAATTTGAACTGACGTAATCGAAATTTATTTTGTAAACAACTTATTACTCGTCAGCTATTAATACCCTATACAATATGTGGTGCAGGGTGTGTTAGGTAGGTAAAGACCAGAAGGACTTACGGTAGAACCACTTATTATTATATCGATCGATTCAAAATCATAATTTGAATTGATCTGAGCCTCTCTGTCCGTCTGCTCTCTGTCCATGAAAAATTTTGTTTGTTGTTGCGTTTTGGACCCGCTTCCCCATAAATATGCACATGGAAAACATTCCTTTATATAGAAACAAGATATAATTTTTATGTTCTATAATAAAAATAAGAATTGTTTTGAATAATGTAGTGTAGAGTACTTAATTGTCGGCCTTGCCCGACTATAATGTTCTCGCTTGTTTCACTTTAAAAAGGCGTCTAAGGAGAAAAATCTATGCAATATGTCAATATATCAATATATAGTCCATCTTTTTCAACAACTTTTTTCCACTTTTCTGGCAACATAACGTTACCTTGTCGAAAGAACGATACTTGTCTGACAGCGATCCAATCACTGACATATTTTCTCACTTCTTTAACATCTCGCAAACATGTTCTCAACCAAGCTATGCTGTATCGATCCGAACGAGTGGTAATCAAAAGGCATCATATATGGTGAATAGGCTGCTTGCGGTTTCAGCAGCTCGCAATACATTACACCTCGCTGATCCCATCATACGCACAGCAAAACTTTGTGACCATGAATATTCCGCTTAGATGTCGATGTGGATAGCTCTCCTGGCCATAACTTCCTTTGCGCTTGGGATTGTGGTAGTACATCTACTTTTTATCGCTACCCACCATACGCCATAGAAAAGCTTTTCTTTTGATGGGCTCTGGCAACACATTTCTTCAAATCAAACAACAAAATTAATGAATTTGTTGAGCCTTCCATGATTCCATACTAAATGGAAAAGTGTTATTTTATGTAGAGAAAGGTCAAAATCATCACCGTTGATAGTTCGGCTTACTTCATCATTCTCACTAATAGATGTCGCTGATCAAGTACCTACTTTATCGCCTCCTCTTTAGCAAGTTTGACAGGCCACGTAAGTTAAACTTTTTATAAACCATATTGCAAAGTAAGCATAGAAACCCGGAGCATAAATGCCGATTGAAGAATCGTCTTTAATGCACATGCATGGTCTATTCCGAAACAACGAAATCAAATTTTCTAATGGTCACAAGACGTATTAGATATGCGATTAGAAAATTGCTTTGGCAATGATCCAATACTTGATAAGAAGGTCTGTCAGGTGATATACACCATTAAGCAAAAATTTTTCCTATCATTGAAATTTACTCCGCCCGCGGATAATGACAAAGAATGATTTTGTTAAATTTGCTTTGTTACCCAAGCATTTGTGCAATGTTGTCGTAGAATTTAAATGGTAATGTTTCTGCCTACTACAGTATACTATCTATGCATATATTGGGTCACGGGACTAAAACGAATGATTAAATAAGCGATAATTTAGAGTAAATTTATTATTTGAAAGTTTAATATTTTAACTATTAAATGTTAATATTTTCAGTATTTTTTAAATGATAAAAAGTGCAAATGTATGCAAAGTATTTCAAACTTGAAAGAAAGAATAGATGATTAAAATGAATTTTATATAATTTTTCGCCATAAAATTTCGCCATTCAATTCAAATTAAAACAACCGTCGATTACTACAACTCCCGCCGAACGGGGTACAATTTCCATTGAATCGACGATTGTCCATTCATTGTTGCGAATATTATAACGTTCCACACTGGTCTCATATTCGCTGTCCCTTGTACCACCCAATACGTAAATGTTATCTGCAGCTACCATCGCCGAAAATCCTCTTCTTTTGGAGATGGGTGGCATTGATTTCCATCTCTTTACTCTTACGTCCAGAAATTTGCATTCGCGCTCTCCTATGGAAAACAATGTATGATCATAGGAGACGAGTTTATTAAAGTATCCTTTATGTGTCGTGTCATTCGACTTATGCCAACGTCCTTCTCTCGGATCAAAGCAAAACCACGAATTATCGACAAAACAGTAAATGTTGTTATCTGCCAGTGCGGCAGCATGGTATTGATCACCATATTTAGGTACTCTTACACCCCATTCCCATTTGTTAATTGCAGGAGAATATCTTTCGACAGTTGGATCCTGACGTCCCCCAATAGCGTAAATTGAATCATTGTGAGTACAAATCGCGAAGTTCTCCCGTGGACACATCATCGAAGCGATGTAATTCCATCGGTTATTAATCGGATCATAGCGTTCTGCGGTTGTCAAATTCCGAGAAGGTTCCTTTCCACCCACCGAATAAATCGTGCCATTTAAGGCTATTGCCGAACTTGAACTTCCACGGCTATTCATATTTGCTATAGAAACAAGTTCTCTTCGGGAAAAATCATACACTTTGCACCGATTGGGTTGAGGATAGAAGTAATCACGCGGCTCATCGCCCCCAAGGACAAACACATGAAAGTTTTCATTATAAAATTCAGGTATTTTTTTGCTGGGAACTCTGCCTGGAACGCATTTTCGTTCATTTACTGGCGTTAATTGATAAATAGCGGCGTCCAATAAAAGTTTATAGCATTTTAGGTCTTCTTTAAGCAACGGTTCGGTAGAAATATTATTTCTTAAAAATGGTAGGCTGATAAGAGGTAAACGAATATAGCTCATCAACTCTACAAGATGAACCTTTCGATTATTTTGATCATATTTAACCCAATTCAAGACAGTTTTATAAACATTGTCTTCAGAACGTACCAAGAGATGATCGTCAGTTATGAGTTCCTTGATCTATAAAGAATGTTAAAAAAATATTTTGAAATAAATTGATGTGAAGAAGTATTAGCAAGTAAACGGCTTTAATTATTTCAATGCGTGTCGCGTTCATTCCTCTATGGTATGAGTCGTAAATGTACTTTAGATATAATTTTAGTTTGCCCTTTTTACTGCATTCTTCAAAAGTTCTAGCAATAGATTTCCGATAATCAAGAAAAGCTAAATATCCCTGTTTTTCTTATTAATGTGGCTAAAATGGTACGCTTAATTAACTTGATCTCTTCACATCAAATAGTTCTTTGCACGCTTTCTAAAAATATTATTCCACTCGTGAAAGTGCCTACGCCTAATATCTATTTTCAATGTTCCCTACATGGTGCCTTTCATGGTAGAGTTGTTTTTCCACTTTGTTAGGCCATATATTCCGCGTATATCGTATTAGAAGGGGCACGAAATATTTAAACATTGTAATATGCCAACGATAAACGTTGAAAAAATCTTTCAAAGCAAAAAAAAAAGTATCATCCTTTTGTAGTTATTACTTCTAGTCAAATAGTAGCACCAAGGTAACTCCTAATACCATACTATTTTCTCAGTTTAGGTTGACTTATGGTACGTTCATCAAAGTACCCCTTCATATACCGATGTTCCATGCATTCCTTAGAGAACAAAAACGTATTTAGCCAAAAGTTAACTCGAACTAACTTCAGACCATGAAATTTAATATATGACCTACGCTTAGCAATACTAACATGCTATAGTTAAACGGCAGTTATTATTAATTATTGTTAAGATGCATGGAATATTGCATTAGATGTGTTTTGAGACTAGAACTCGTAAATACGTTCATGTTCGCGCCGATTTCTATGAATAAATTCCTTACGTACTTCTTCAAATGCCAGCAATAATAACCCCTCGCTTTCAAATAAATCATCGAAATGCGTCAAAATATATATATGAGCAACATCGCGTAGCGACTTACAAGAAGGCATATCTGAAAAATAATAAATAAATACATGTTGATGTATGAAGAGAGACCATCTGAAAGAAAATCCTCATAGTCTTACCAGCAAATCTCCATATTCGAAAACAATTCGATGAGTTCATAATGCTTTCGAGGAAATTCTCGCATTCCTTCTTTACCCAATCGATTTGAAATAAATCCGATGTTATGAGCAATTCTTCAACGTTATCTTCCGTGAATGTGATTGTCCCAGTGTAAACGTACTCAACGAGTGTTTTAACCACATTTACGCTCACATCTTTCAATTTCACATTTCCCTCTTTTTTCTCCTTCATATCAGCTGCGAAAATTTATAAGTGTTGAGACATTTTCCTTATACTACTCTTGCTCTTTTTCTAATACTCACTTTCAAACATGGCTGCAAAGTAAGGTGAAGCAATCTCTAGCGCTACCTTATGAACCTTAATAAGTTCGCCATCTACCTCCAATACAAAATCGCAGTGCTATGACACGGAATATTGATACGTTAGCTTGCAAGTAAGTGATGGTTGCATAGTTTTTCAATTACCTTTTGAGCGAAACGCATTTTATTTAAACCCTCGAGGAAAGTGTTGCCATAATCAGAATTTTGACATTTCTTCTCAGCAGTTGATTTAGCTGCAACTATATGATTAGCGGCCATGCTCTTGGATAGAATATAAATATTTGGGATTTGAAGTCGTTAAAAAATCGTGTGCAATATTTAACACCACAGTCACAGAAGCTAAAGGTACGAAATTTGCAAATTTTGTAAATGTTAGTATTATTCCATACTAAAAATTATATATAGATTTGTCCTTCAATTTAAGTTACATCCAGACAGACGCCAGCAAAAGCGAGTGATTTTAAAAAACTGGCTCTCATAGGATAGTCGATATAATGCAACAAGTGCCAATTTTGGTATTCTGAGAATAATTCTGGTAATTTCAGATATAATGCAACAAGTGCTAATTCAGACTAGCAATATTATGCGGTGTTCACGTTTTGAGCTGCGCTCACGCATAAAATGTAAATCAATACACAATAAATTTCACTTTAGCAATTCGGGACCCGTATAAACACGCGACTGACAATATTGTATGACTTCTCTTCTGACTTGCATTGGGCCAGTAATCTGTAAACAATTGCAAGAATAAAGCGCTAAGTCTCGATAGTTTTCATTCGCTTTAACCGATTTGCGAGAGTGACACGCCTGTAAAGTTGAAAATGAAGCAAAAACTAAAGATTGTTTTATGATCACTCGAACCAACTGCAAGTAGTTGTAATGTCTGCTGAGTAGGTAAAGACATTTACCGATTGTTCTCCCACCCCACTAGATTCCGGTCAATAACTTTCTTATACCTTTCTCTTTTTGCGCTTCTTTCTGACCCTCGCCGAGTTGCACGTGTAAGGGACGTCGTGAGAGTGCTTGGTCATATTAAGTAATTGAACTTATCCATCTTTCGCTAATTTTCATACCCGTCAACGGACGATTATTGATATTTTCATTTTGTCAAACTGTTTGCAACGCCCAGAAGAAAGTTTCAGAAACTCCAAAGCATTTCTCTTTTCTTGATCAGTATCAATCTCTGAATCGATGTAAACATATCTATCTACGTACTATAATATCAACATTGTCCTGGGCGCAAAAATGAAAATATCCATTTCATACTTAGCAGGAACATAGGAAAGTTCTTGCACGTAGGTTGATACTAAATATGGAGTCAAAAGACTGACGATTACATTACCGATATTTGATTTTTTACTCACTACTCATCACCTGTAGCAGATCAATGTATAAATTTTTGAATATGTATTCTATGGATGATGCTGCAGCACAAAAAGAAAATTGACCGCGCCTACCGAGTGTTGTACAATTAGCAGAGATCTACCCTGTGGCTCGGCCGTTTAAAATTCCTTCGTCAACTACAAATCAGCATAATATAGCGCAAAACACGAGGCTTTAGGAAACCTAATCCTCCCTACTTAATTAATGATGCAGGATATACTAACTCATAAATGCAATGTGCAAGACCTTGCAGAGGCAAAGAAAACACTGCGTATGCGGTTGAAAGCCTTTTGGCTTGAAAGTGACTCACCATAAATTCACATAAATTTAACATAACCTATAAAACTTCAAGGTCCGTAAGTTTCTGAAATTGTATATATCTCCTTTAAATATCCATGGTAATACAAGCTTGGCAGTTTGGACATACGATCAGAAGAATAGAGAGATCTCCCTTCCAAGTTTAGCTTACTACATTTTTTTATATTGAGGCAAGATTGATTTGATGGTCAACGTTTCAACTTTAAACGCAATGAAGCGTGAATGCGGTCATTGTAAATCGGGGTTGTTCCCCTTACTTTCAATATACAATAACATTAACGCCACACTTGACAAAGCCGTCGATCAAGCCATCAATCGCGTGGCCGACATTGATTAGCTGAAAAGATATGAACTCATTGGACCTCCACTTCAATATAGTGATAGCCACGTGGACATCGTTGACACTAATTACACGAACCCAACGAGGATGGCTTCTCCGAAAAAAATTTTGCAAAATTGTTGGCAACTACGTGAACTCACACTTTGTGAAAATTGCGCTTGATTTCTACTTGTATGATCTTTTAAAATTTCATCTTTTTTTCATACGCACCTGATATTTAATTTCGTTAACTCTTCGTACTAAACGCGAAATCAATTTTTATCAATACCGTTTTTTTTTCTCTATTTTTTAATATGGGTTCCTTAATCACCCGCTTTTTCAGCAAGAAACGAGCACGTCGTGGATTGAAAATGAAAATTTTTGTGTGATTTGTTTTAATGCTGCCACTTTTTTCAAGCGCGATCATTTCAAACGATATTATGATATGAGGGAAAAACACTGTGGCAAAGCTTGCAAAGATATTCAATTTTAACGACAACCCTGACATATGGCATAAATGATAACGTTTTGAGGAATTAATTCTTCGAAAGTTAACTTTTGCTTTCGTTTTCAGCTATTTAGCAAAAGCAGACGAAACCGAAAGTTAACTTTTTCACACACAATTACCTATTATTTATGTAGTTATGAGGTGGGGTAGACTCATTGCAGCGAAAAACCATATGTATTGCCATTTTCCAAAAAGGCTCGTGAAAAGTGGGCGAAGTTGAAGTTACATAACGAAAATAGGGAAAATGCATCGTGTTCTGAACCTCCTCCGTAGATCTTAAACACAATAAAGTGCGCTTGCATTTTCAAGCATTAAAGGAATTAAAGTTGAATACATTGAACGTAAGGCGAAAGAATACCAGAAATAATGTAATTAATCGCCTTTTTACTATCCATACATACATACATATACATTTACTGTGTTGAAGCGCTTAGAGTTTTACTTATCTGCAACAGGGATTCGAAGAAAAAAGAAATGAAAGGGATGAACAGCGCAACTATACAGTTAAGCATTCAAAGTTTTGCTTTCTTTCTCAGAACTGTGAAAAGTGCAATATAACTATATTTGCTAGGTCGTTCCCTAAAAATTGAAGAAGAAAACAACCATATTTTCAATATTTATGTGTATTATTTACAGCTTTAATCGCACAGCGAAATTTATTAGTATCGTCGTTGTAAAGCATAAGCGCATCGTTGAGTGCAATATATCTGCGTGTCCACTTTTGGCGATTGAGGATACGTTCTCCATCGAAAAGAATTGCACGATTTGCCCGATTACTAGTACAGTTTCCATTTTGCCTCTAACGTAACAGACATCTCGCCCTTGTTTGCAATTTCGTTTTTAGACAGATAAAGCTTTGTTTTTTGCCTCGGTCTGGAGAACAAATTGCGCACAAATAATATTGATTCTGAACATGTAACGAAAAGACTTTTTTCTTTATTAGTTTTACTTGGCTTAACGTTTTACATCAAGGTACGATTATAGTATCTATTTGTTGCGACGTTGCGTAATGTTATGGAGCGAAGTTTCTTGCTCCCGTCGTACCTCTGCACATTTAAGTAAGCAACGTAGTTATATCAAACACTATATCCACTGAGCGAATCGTCTTAAATTCTATTGTAGAAAAAGTAAGTCATCAACTGGACGGAGCTGTCTTATCTTTTGGCGACGTTCACTTTCCCCTTTCATAACATCATTTGTGGCACTGGCAGTACTACTAGCTTTAAGGGATGTCAATTAAATTTTTCCAATGCAATTCTATTCATTTTGCATATTGGATTCTAAGCGAAAATTTTATTCTCTTCAAAATTTTTGGAATTTAGTTGGTATGTTGAAGAGTGGAAATTATAATTGGAAATTGTAGCAATGACCCTAATCATCTGCTTTCACATCTTCTTCTTCTTCTGTGTGTCGACAAGTCAATGCCAGATGATTTACGGCCTTGAGTAAAAAAGTTTCAACGCGAACCTATTCATAACATGCAATTTACCTCATGCCGTTTTCTTTTCCCTCCTCCAAACATTCCTTAACTCAGCTGAATCCTTAGTGTCTTACATTATTATACCCACTCGTTTTACTTTTTCTTCAATATATATGTAACACTCGAAAGAAAGCTTCAGAGACGTTATAAAGTAAATTCTTGATCAGCGGGAAATTCTGAGTTGATTTAGCCATGTCCGCCCGTCCGTGTGGTGGGCGCTGTAGGCATTGTTCTGCTCGCAAAAATGGAGATATCGACTTCAAATTTGATAAAAATATTGGAAGCTTTTCACGGAGATTCCTATTGAAAATAGGCCAAATTGATCGCAAGATCGCAAAATTCTGCATCTTAGCCAAGTTTCGGAATTTGAAAAGACACTAAATTAAGACCAGATACCTTAATACCACCGATTAGTAAGAGATCGATTATTTTTCTGATTTCAAGTGAAATCATTTCAGCTTAAGGTGAATTTACTTTCTAGAACAAGTCAAAGAAAGTCGTCAGTTAAATTCTCTTTACTGCCTTTGAAGTTATCTTAACACTTTCTTCTTTAACATCCCATTGTTCCCGACTATGGTGAACTCTTTATGACTTTTTATTATCTAAGATAACATCGATATAAATATATAGTCTTCCCAATTGGCAAAAAAAAAACATTGAAACATGATTGACACGCATTCACTTATGAAGAAAATGTAATTTTACCGAATCTACCCAACGTTAATGAGTTTCAAGTTTTAAAAATTGCACCTCACTGAACAAATGAAAACTTTTTATTTAAAAGAAGTCAAACCAACGTGTTTTTTTATTGTATTATGCAATTCGACTTTATTTGCCTTCCGAGTTATAGGATCGAGCAAATAATTGTAAGGCATAAATGTTATATCGGCATCAGCTACAAGCTCTTTAACCGCATAATATGGACACATTTTTAACTTTTGTCCCACTTTAACTAAGTCCTCTATAGGTTTTCTATCGTTTTTCTGTTATCTGGAAAAGTATAGGTTTTCTATGGTAATAATGGTCTTGCGAATTTTTATGCTTTTTTTATATTAATGCTGAGCAGCAGGATGGCGTTATTACAACAAAAATTAGTTCATATCAATAATGTCTCATTTTAGGTAAACAGATTAAGGATGTGTGTTGATTGCTGCCCACCCATACCTAATCCGAATGCAAAAAAAGAAAAAAAGAAAAACGGAAGCGAAAGAGAGAACAAAAAGGCTAAAAATCAAATGTCATTTCCTGTTTAAAGTTGATTCACGTTTCACTTACTCCCATTTCGCTGGCAAAATCTCCTACAGCATGAATTTGGCACTTTTTTTGCCTTTTTTTTCCGCTTGCGCTTTTAGCGGTGCTTGTTATGTGCTACAAGTGCTTGAAAAGACCAGCAACAGCAGAATAATATAAACGAAAACGGTTCACTTGATTTCCGCCCTTTCTATTGCACGTTTACAATTCACCATTCTTCACTCATCGATTCACTGCACAGAGCTACTCTCAGGATATGTCGTATAAACATATACATATGCACAACTCTAGTCTCTCTGTTTATCGTTTAAACCATTCATGGGGATGAAATTTTATTTCCAGAATAAATGAATGCAAATAAAACAAGTGAAAACAAAATAGCCGAGCTAGGTCTGCTATTAAATACCCTTGTCTACACATTATTTAGCACAGTTCTTATTTTTGCCATAGAACAGAAAAAGTATACCCTGGCTTTATATGAACTTACTATTGTGGAACTGTATATTAAAAATTACACCTCTTTGGAAATAAAGGCTTACTTTTCGTAAGCATGATTGGGTCCAAGAGTTTCAAAAATTGAGGTACGTGTTGAATACTCAGCACCCTTAATTATACCCTACACCACTTGTGGTACAGAGCATACTAGGCGAGTGCGATCGTATGTAACACGCAGAAAGGCAAAGATGAGTCTACAATTTTTTATACCGATCGATTCAGATTCATTAGATTGATCTAAGACTGTCTGCCCGCCTACCCGCTTGATGTCCGTCCATGTCAATTTGTGTTCAAGCTACATGTCGCAAATTTTTGGGACCTTTCGATGAATGCCCAGTGACGCATTTTGACTCAAGGGCGAACGCTAATGAAAATGGTTCAGATGCCCTATCCTGAAAAGTCGTTATATGGAAAAAAATTGCAATTTTTCAATTTCTGAGTAACAGTGGCTAAGTAGTAGTATGTGGGCATTCTAAATTGATATGAAAACTTTGGACCGGCTGGGGCAGTTTTTGAACTCCTTCTTATATAACGAAAATCGAAATTTACACAACAAAAAGGTATAATTGTCAATACTTCACAATAAAAGTTATATCACTATATTAATTTAACATAAAAAATTAACCCTACCGAATTTGGGCCATCTCGGCCCATTTTTGGGATCCTATCCTAATAATATGTTTAACGAAAATTGACCCTTTGTGGAGCAGAGAAGTCTAAGTTTTAATGTGTGGTGATCAAATTTGACCCATAATTGTAATTTCATACCACAATGAACTCTACAAAATTTAGTTCATGTACGGCTAGTTTTGGATGCTGCCATATGTAAGGACTACATTTGTACTACGATGCACTTGAAAAATATGCCTTTATATAGAACCAAGATATAATTATTGTATTCTATAATAAAAATTAGAATAGTGTTAGACAATGTGGTGTAGGGTATTGAATGGTTGGCTTTGCCCGACTATAATGTTCTTACTTGTTTTATCTCTGAAGTGTTTCCCATTTTCTAAAAACAAAATGACATATAAATGCCAAAGGTTTTTGAAAAAAGATTAGATAAAAACGAAATTTTTTTTTGTCTCCTATTCGAAGTGAGGAAAGAGAAAGAAAAGAAGGAATAGTGGATGTGTGCCCAATCGATAAGTGTTATGCCTTTATTCACTAATCACTCACCAAAGTAAATTCCACCTCCGCATCCGCGAACACTGACTTGGTAGCCACGACTTCTACCTACTCGGCTACCCATGTGGATCTGCGCTATTTCTGCAAGAAAAACTTATTATTCCTGGCCCCCAGTTCGATTTCGGATATTTCTAAGTTAAAGTTGAAAATGACAGATCCAAGACAATATTTTAACTGCGACATACGATGATGGGACAGCGATCCTATTTTCTTTTAATGATCCCATGAAAATTTCTTACCAGCAACAAATTACTCTTAAGGAAATTTCTCTTTGGATGAACAAATGGTATGCTAAAATAAATTATGAAATATCTACATGTATCACGTTTACGCTATATAAGAATTCCTGTCCTTTTGACGGAGTTTTGAATGGTAATAATATTCCTAGCAATGACTGCCTACAATATCGTGGCTTATATATTAACCAAAGATTAACGTGGAAAACTCATATAAAAGCCGCACAAACGAAAGCAACTGGACTTGTGCAAGAAGCGAATAAAATGAAAAATTAAAAAAAAAGGCGAAAGGTTTGGGGGAACTCAAGATAGTAAGCAAAGAGGCATTCCGTGATAGTTTCTTCAATGAAAACAAAAAAGCATTTCATCAGATTTTGTCAAGAGAAGAACGCGAGCAACTCATCCCTTTTGGAGACCATGAAATAAACATTGAAAGTCAGTTAAATATTTGCGCCTATGTGCAGTGTTTGGGGAATTTTGAGAGTAGAGACGTCTAAAGAATCTTAGGGTAATTAAATATTTACCGTAAATAGGTATGGACTTTAGACACAATGGAGCTGCGCTTTTTTTTCAAGGGAAGTCAAAGTTATACCTATGGTAAGCAATGAAAACAAATATAATGAAGCCGTGGATTTCTGATTAGGTTTGTTTTTTCAAGATTTGCTCAGTTGGTTTTCAGTTAGTAATATTTTAATTTTTATTCCATGGTCTTCCGAAACACATTGTGTTCGTTTATATTCCTTACTATAGCTTCAAGTTTTATTCCCATTTTTTTTATTTATTTAAGCTTTGAAAAAAAGGCGAATTTCTGTATTCTTTTCCGCCAAAGGAATCGCCAAACTAATATGCTTGCTTTCTTCGGTACTGCGCCAAAAAAAAAAAAAAAATCAAAATGCAAAACATAACAAAATATTTAGTTTGTATTTGAGGATAAAATGCACAAAAAAAAGTATGTTTTTTTTTTTTGAATTCTGTTTAGTATCGTATTTTGTAAAGCATTCTTTAGACGCTCACTTCCAAGCAATTAAACACAACTCCACATGAAAGAGTAAGAATGGAAAATAGGCCGCAATGAGAAGGAAAATAAACAATTTTATAGTTAATAAAACCACATTAAACTAAACAGAGTTTAGTGGTAACCAGAATATTATCACTTTTCCATATGACGTTTTGCTTACCTATTGCAACAGAAAAATCATTCCAGGGAAAGATTAACGGATTGCATTAAAAACATATGCTACTTTCTAGTAATTTACTCATTTCTTTGTTGGTTGTAACTGAGCTTCTCATGAAAAAGTTAGAAATCGTAACTGCCAAGTCAATGTTCGCGGACTGAAATGTCATTGCTGTAGCGTTTATTTTGCTCGCTTAGCTTTGACGAATGTTCAGTCGGTGTGCATATAGTACTCACTGTTTGGGTACACATCCACTAGGCTGCGTCTGCCTCCGTATCTTTTCTTTCCCTTTCTGCACTTCTTTCCTACCCCCTACGCACATAGATGATATCCT
>CCAG010014451.1:0-50393 GCA_001077435.1 Glossina morsitans morsitans
AAATCTCTGCCCATATATTTCATAGTTTCATTTTGCGATTAAGAAAAACTTGTTCCTACGATGAAATTATTATAATTTTCTAATATAAAGCTTTCTTCCCAGTGCAACTATTTAAGATGTCGTTTCAAAGTCAGAAAAATTCGTCCCTTGTTTTGTTTTACTTTTGACCGGGAGTAGAGAGAATGCCAGACTAGATATAGACAATGAATAGAATGTGTAGAGTAGATTATTAACAGAAGAGAATAGAAAGTTTTCTTTTTCTCGTATAACCAAAGTGGTGCCATATTTTATTTTTAATTTTTCTATGAGAGCTCAATTTATGCCTTCAATTATTTATAATATATATATATATATAATTATTTATATATATGTATATATATATATATATTCTCTCCCTTTACACGCTATTACTTGTCTCTTAATCTTTCACTACACGTTCCGTCCGTAAAAATCGTCATCGTTAAATATGTTTATTTGTTACGATTACATTGCTTGGTTTGACGGCCGAATTACTACTACGCCGACTAGTGAGTGCGCTCAAAAAACACCGGGTAGCGAATTTAGTTAATAGCGCCCGCAATAAGAGTAATTTATGTAATAAGCCCATTGAATTGATTTTCGCGGCTTGCGTACCGTTCCTTGTCCTGTATACTGATTCGTCCATAACCAGAATACGAACTTATTTACTTTATCGCAATATCAAATTATTAGAACAATTTCTATTACACCAAGAATGACCCTTTATTTCTATTACACGAAGCGTATATAATATAAATAAAGGAAGAGTAATCGAAACAATTTTTATATATGTATACAAGGAGATTTAATTATTAGATTATTATTATTAGAAAGTGTGGAGTTTTCATACAGATTTCGTATCTGATTTTCCTTCTTCTTAAAACCTGCAGAAACAAGCGAAGCAACCGGATTATTGACCTTGCCCATCTCACCTTGATGCATTTTATTTTTCACTGCTTCCAATTCGTTTTTGCCTTCTCCCAACTGCGGCCGTTCTTCGCTAGCTTTTTGAAGTCCTAATGCAACATTACTTTCTCTCAGCACCAAGTTCTTATTGTTTCTTTGGTTCACCTTTAAAGCCAATCAAAAAAATTAAGCATAAAAAAATAATAAGCAATATCAAAGCCAAGCCATACCTTGGGTTATTTTCTTATTTGCTGAGAATTTGTGTCCTCTCTTAGAGGTACTGGGAAAGTTATTTTGATTTAAGATTTCTTGTGTGCTTATGGAGAGAAATAAGTCATTGTCATCTTCATCCCAACTATAGTTTTCACTTATCCCAGTTTTACACTTACTAGAAATATAATATAGACATTTCTAGATTATAGAAACAACTTACCTTCATTTACGTTGTGCGTGTCCTCTTTCTCGATATCCTTTTTGTCATCAATAGTGGTGTTCAATTTTTTTTCCAAATTTGATTTCACATTTTCTTTACGGCTGTAGCAACGTTTCGGTTTCTCCCGTAATATAAATAAAGGGCTCCGTTCCCAATTTTTTCAGGCGGTGCTGTAGGACTGTTAAACGGCGTTGTAGAAAAGTCCTCAAATATTATTTCTACAATTGTCTTCTTCTTGATCTTGTCACCACGAGCTCCTTCTGGTGCGTCAATGTTGTTTTCTTCTTTCGTTATTTGTTGCAACATTCGATTAAATCTTCATTAGTGATATGAAATTCACTTTCAGACTGTGAAAGTAATTCGTGGCACGACGTAAATTTTTGTGAGGGTGTAACATTGGCTATTGGCGTTTGCACATACGACCGGGAATCCACTGAGGACATTATTTCATCTTCGTATCGCATCACGTTTTTTTCACTTTATTTATTTATTTATTCCACTTATACAGAAACTCAACTAAAACAAATGACAGTCGAGTTCAAATGACTCTTAAAGTAGATCTTAAATTAATTATTATTAAAACTTAGTAGTACAATAAAACAAATAAAAGGAAAAAAAAAAGAAAAAAAGCATGTACACAATTAGCACAGAGCCACACCCACAACCGGTACAGGATTAAGTTCCAAATGAACCCCCAAGCCATCGCAAACATGCATAAGCTTGGCAACCGATAATAGTTAACAACAATTAATTTTCGAATCATAGTGATTTTTTAGGGTTGTTGGCAACTTTTTGTTTTTTTTGCATTTGCTTCTGATAGACAGATTTGTAGGAACTTTGGTGAGTAGATTCTATGCTTTCATCCATTTTTCAAATTTAATAATTGGATTTTTAAATTTTGCACAACCTTCTGCGGCTAATACCGCCATACTTACCGTATATACTTACATGTATGCCGTTAATATGAACCATTGCAAGAGATGCAAATAAAAGTAACGAAAAACAAGGAAAAATTAGTAATTTATTTAAAATTTATTACGATTTTTTGATTAGACTGGGTAATTAACCATACAAGACCAGCTTTAGACCTAAACAACCATTTTATTGCTGTAATAAAATAATTTCCCAATCTACGCCCATTAAAAAAATATGTGATCGCAATTTCTGCACTAAAATTGCCGGGAAGTCGACGGAAAAGGGTCATTGTAACGTGGAACGGATTTAAATTGTATTTGTTTACAAAAAAGTTAAATTAATCTATGAAAAGAAATAAGAATACTAGATACGCACAACTTTGATCAACGAGCAGACGGTATATAAATATTGTAAAAGTTTGTGATGAATTCACTTGATTTGCGAAAAATCAATCAATATTGCTCTTCTGCCATCAACATTTTTTTAAACAACATAAATTTTATTGTTTTATGTTTTAAAAAATAAAAAAATTCATTAACTTTTATGAGAAAATGAAAAAAATAGTCTTATTTTTTATTTATTAATGTTAAAGGCTGAATATTGAGCCCAAAAGTAACTTAATTATCTTGATTGGTGACTGTCCCCTCAGCCAGTTTTGTTGGGTCAGACAACGATGCCGGCAAATCACAACCGAGGTAGGCATCGTTATCAACGCAGTACTTTATAATCGTGCGGCAACGAGAATCCAAAAGGAGTAAGAGTTGCCGTATATTATAAGAAGATAACGAGGTCGAGATATCACCACGTTAACCCGTTTCTTGCTTTGAATGAAACCTAATGCATGGTGCACATCGCTATGTATATGCTCCTTGTCTGATCTCGTTGTTGAAATTTAGTATTACATCGCGTTCCTTAAAAAAAAACAAGCGAAAACAACACTTGTGTTAATTCCAACATAAGTGCCATTTTACGAAGGATATACCTGTCCTTGGAATTCCTCCACAGAACCAATTTTAGGCATTGTATGATGGTGATGAGTTATGATGCAATGGTTTTGCGGTACAATTTAACTGTCATTAGGAAGACCTTCAAAAATGAAATAAATTTTACGAAATATTGGATAACACTTTTAGACAACTTCCGTCCTTCGTTTCGTAAGGACGGCGAGTCTTTTTCCTGCAGATTTGCACTACGTATTCCGTAGAAAAATATGCCATGTGTTTTGGGTCGATTTGGTGATTGCGGTAGTATATCGTCAAGTTGCTTTAGCATTTCAGTTTTCCTAGAATTCTCTTCTCTTATCATTGGTACCAGTTCCGCATTGTAAAATAGTTCGTTATAAACATTCAGTATGGAGGGCAATGTCCGGTAATTGTCGAGTCATTTTGTGACCAGGCGAAGATCAGAACCTTATGTAAGGGGAAAACTATCAACATTTCCAACGTATGAAGTACGCGAAAGAATTCTCTCCAGAAATGATAGCGAAAAACCGCGTTCAAGAGCATATTTGTTCATAAAGATTACCTGCAATTGATGGGGATCTCCAGCAAGGATTACCTGGCCACGCTCCTTTGATACTTGAGCAACAGCCATCATAATTTCGGTTTCTGTGCACTGGCTGGCATCATCAATTAGCACATGCGTAAAACGATTGGATGGAAAACCCATTTGCAAAAAATTGTCTAGGGTAGCGCAAGTACCAATCGTTACTCGATGGCGTCCTAAATACTTCTTACGTTTTAGCTTGAGTCCGGACTTAGTCACAATCCTGTTACTTTTACAAGTATCATCTATGCCAATACCCAATGTTGCGCAATACAGCATAAAATGCTCTGGTATAAGTTCTTTTTCGACGTGATTCTTGGACACTAGACGTATAAACTCACCTATTTTGAATACACCGCATTCGATCAAATGCGTCGTTATTAAATCCGTAGAACTATTGGAAGGTGTGCCTACAAGCAGACGTGCACTGGATATCAATTTAAAAATTTTTGCAAAATGCTTTCCACTAGCGGTACAGGTTTTCCTATGCCAGGGGGTCCGAAAATCCCATATGGATTGTTATGAACTTCTCCCCGTAGTATATTTGCTACGGCTTTTTTCTGTATAGAGTTCAGTGTGCAATTGTGCCATTTACACTGGCATTACACTGACAATGTACGGCTAAAACGACTATTTAAAATATGTACATATATTTTATAAGAAATCTGATATGAGTATTTTATGAGATAAAAATATGTGACGGCATGGTGGTATATTTCTTGTACAAGTTGTAATTCCTTTTAAATTTTGCACATTTCCGCAATATTCCCATTGAAGGTAAAATTATCCAAAAATAATTAATTATTCCCAAAGTCTGGTAATCTTTACTTTAAAGAAAGAAAATTAAATGCAGGAAGCGGCAACTTGCATGAAACACAGAACAATCCAGAAAAGTTACCTTGCATGAACTATGATCAAAGTACAATCCAGAAACGTTATCTTGCATGAATTATGATCAAAATACAATCCAGAAACGTTACCTTGCATGAGTTATGATCATGTACAATCCAAAAAACTCACATTGTTCCATATATACCTTAGGAGAGATCGTTTTAGCAATTTGCTGCGTTCAACTAATTCAAATATTTTTTTACCAATATAGAAAAAGGAAAATAGTATGCCTGAGATCTGCAAGATACTATTCGCAATAACTTAGAAAGTTTTTCTTTTAAAAGGATTTGAGATCATTATTTACCACTTCCAAGCCGGTATAAGATTCATGAAAAGCATGCACTGCTTTTTCAAACAGTCTATTGTATGAAGTTCACCCTAGTTGAAATTAAGACTTAGTTATAAAAACAATATACATAAACATTTGTGTTTAGACACTTTGAACCCGTTTTTTGACAAATTTTATATTTATGCGAAATATATAATCGCGCTTCTTTAGCATATACGTATTGAAAATAGAAGTTGAAATTTATTTGAAGTGATTATCTAATCAGGTTTTGTTAGCACTTCTGCCCCAGTTTCGGTAATAAGGATGGTATGCTCAAATTGTGCTGTTCTTGCCCCATCCAACGTTGTTGCTGTCCAGCCGTCCTTTTGAATTTCAACCTCAGGGCCCCCGAAAGTTAAAATTGGTTCAATTGTGAACGTCATACCACGCTGCATGATACCGGGAAAATTGTTTTCTCAAATAAAAAGAAAAACTATTAATACATCATATGGTTGCCATTTCAATACTACTTCTTACTAAAATGTAAAATTTCTGGCGGCCCATGAAAATAAGTACCTATTCCGTGTCCTATAAATGCGGGAATGACATTTAACCCTTTCCCTTTACAAAATTCGTTAATATGGTTGCCTATAGCATTAAATTCTACATTAGGTCGACATAAGCTTACGCATTCATTCAAGCATTCTTCGGTGCTTTTCACCAAATAACAACCCTCTTCATCAACATTACCCACTAAAAAAGTCTTTGAACAATCTCCGTGATAGCCGTCGTAATAGACACTAATATCAACATTAACAATGTCGCCATCCACTAGACATCGATCATCAGGTATGCCATGGCAAGCAACGTCGTTAACAGACGTACAAATAGATTTCGGGAAGCCGCCATAACGTAGAGGCGACGGATAGGCATTAGATGATATTATAAGTTCATGTAAGAATTCATCGACCTCATCAGTTTTTACTCCGACCTAAGGAAGCAATATATAATATTGTAATTAATCTCAGCATAAAAATCACAATTATTTATACCTTTATAATGCCTTCACAAGCTTTTAAAACATTCGCTGTCAACTTGCAACTGACACGCATATGATGAATTTGTTCATCACTTTTTATTTCTGGTTCTCCAGAGGAGGTATCTCCCGGTGGCATGAAATGATAATAATAATATGGTTTTTCAATGTGAAGCGGCACACTACGTTCTGGCGACACATTGCCCAGTACAACCTTATCAAAACGACCAAAATTTCTTCATTATTATGAAATTACATTAACAAAAAATCTATAAAAATGCAAAAATAGTGGACCAACTTTTTATTTTTGGAAAGTCGCTGAATAATGCGGCCAACAGACAAATTTAAAAACAATTTCTTCATTTTTTCAACATTTTAATCTTAATAAGAAACGAAAACAAGAATCTGCGAACAATAATGTCATTGAAAACTTAATTAGCAAGCTCGTAACTTACGGTAATGTTATAAAACTGACATAGTATCACACATTACGTAGTGCTACTACATATGCTTTGTTGAAATAAATAATATTTAAATTCAGCGCAACGAACCATCGACAGTTATTTAAAAAAAGTATCTGAGCAACTAAAATACATAAGAGATTTTGTATCTATCAATTATATTATTTTGTTCTTTAGGTTTTTAAGTGTCAAATAAAATGTGAGCCTTCGGTAAATTAAGTTACTTCGTTCTACATAGAAAACACGTTTCCAAGCTCACTCTTCTCGCTTTATTTGCTGATGGGAGCAAATATAATGCCGTTCCACTAGGAATTGGGCGTTTTCTCTGGCAAAGCAAGAAGCTAAGGCTTCTTATTACATTTTAGTACCAGCGGCTTCCGGCGAGAATAGTAAAGTTTGGGTGTGTTGGCGACAATGGGGTCGGAAAGGTGGTGTTTATGGTGTTTCAATTCAAGGAGGGTTATTTAACGATGTTGGAGAAAAATTTGAAAGAAGTATGGACCAACTTGGTATTTTGTAAAAAATCAAATTTTACTAGGATAACGATCTCAAGCATAAGTCCCGCTTGATTCAAGAATGGCTCTTATATAACTGCCCCAAAGTGCTTCGCCGTCTTACCCAATCACTGGATGTGAGCCCCATAAAAAATATGTGGGATGAATTGCAAAAACATTCAATCTCTTCTGCACAAGATCTAAAAAATAGGCTATAAGAAGAATGGAATAAGATCCCTGTTTTCTTCACAACAAAAATTATAAAAAATATGTCAAAACGTTTAAATGACGTTATTAAGCAAGAAGGTTACGGCACGAAATATTAATTTTTAATAACATGTTTTCTGAGTTCTTGAAGTTATTTTATTTTCTTGTCCCTTGGAATAAGGTTTGGTTTTTTTTATATTATAATATGTATTCCACAGTAGTACAAAATCGTAAAATAAACTTTTATATTTGGACAATGAATTAGGTTTAACTAGCGTTTATTTATTGTCGAACAAAAAAACCCAATATTAATGAGATTCACTGTGTACGTACCATGACTCGAAGGGTACGATAAATATGTATATGTACGTATATATTGACTTGTTCATTTGCCCATGGCCCGAAGTGTAACAAATATTTCTGGACTTTTTTTACACTGCTTACTTTTCATGGATTTAATTCTTTAAGATAAATATAGTATTAAAATAAGAATCGAAGTAATTAAGCAAAGGAATGAGATAAATATCAAAGCTAATTTCGTCTTTTAAGGTGTTAGTTTCGAGTAGAGAGATGGAAATTTTGTTAAATAAGCAATTGGGGCTATTTGAATCTTTAATAAAGGAATTCATTCGTCGGGATCGTCCCCGTAATACTAATTCGGTAGTTCTTCCACCCTCAAAAAATCAGGCCCGATAACTTTCATTCACCAAACTATTAAGGGCCTAAATTCAAAAATTCGCTTCACTTTCCTATATTCAGTAAGCATGGAATTTTCTTGCTTGGCTTTCACTGAAACCTGATTAAAGCCTGATTTACATTCATCGGAAGTTTTTCCCAATTCTTTCCATGTTTTCAGAAAGGATCGATCGGATTGCACTGGTGGTGGTGGTTTAATTGCCATATCGATTGAATTGAATTTCGTACTCCTCCCTACGTTTAATTTATTGCCCTTCGGGTAAAATTTGCCAATAAACAACTATACGTAACTTGCTACTATGCTCTCGCAAATGCGTATATCTTCATTTACAAGAAACATGGCGCCCTCATCTGTGATGTGGTCGAAAAGTCTAAATCTACAGATATAGTCATAGCGTTGAGGGACTTCAGTTTGCCACAAGTCACTTGGCGTAATCGTGATAATTCTGGCTATGCGATGCCTACTTCAACATGTGATAGTTGTGTTTTTCAATGAATTATTTCTGTTTTTCAATGCAATATTTGATCGCAGTTTACTTCAATACAACCGTACACATAATTCTAATGGCAGACTGTTAGATCTTTGCTTTGCCAATTTCTCGGAGATAGTTATAAATTGCTGTCTACTTTTTAGTTTACCTGAGGATCCGTATCATCCAGCAATTTGTAATTCCTTTTATTACAGGCACGATGGTTCGTTGATATACTCTGACGTGTCAAATCCAAGCTCCTCCTTTAAACATAATTTTAGTAAAACCAATATCTTTCTACTTAGAAATATTTCTCTTTCTCTGCTAGGAATACTGAAACCTTACTGTCATCGTTCTATAATGTATTAAACCTAGCTATCTCTACATTCGTTCCGATTAAGCAACCTCACCGTCGAAGCAAGTGCCCGCCATGGTTTAAGAAAAGAATTAAATATTACAAAAATAGGAAAAACCAACGTTTCGCAAAATTTATGAAAAGTGGCTCTGCTTACAACTATTTCGCTTATTCTGCTGCAAGGCGTAGATTTAATTACCTTCTTCATATATTCCTCGCATACATCGTTCAATGGCTCCGAGCGTTCTGGTGATATCAAAAACTCCAATCTCTTTGCTAAATTCTTCCGACGAAATTTTTCAGCTGCTGATTCCGATTTAATTGTTAACTATTCCTATCCGATAACTAATTCGGTTTGAATTCTTAACTTGGTCATTTCAGACAACGACGTTTAACATGGTTTGAGGTCTCTAAAATATAGTTGTGCGCCTGGGCCAGTACTTGAAATCAGGTGTTTTCCCTTTATCTTGGAAGAATAATTTTCTTAATCCGCTTCACAAATGTGGAAATAGATATCACGATGAGAACTGTAGAGGGGTTGCCAAGTTGAGTGTCTTACCTAAACTGTTTGAGCGAATTGTTGCTCAGTATTTAGCATTTGCTATCAAATTTTACATTATTCCATTCCAACGTGGCTTCCTAAAAGAAAGATCGACTGTTACGAATTTCTCAGAGTTTGCCTGCCATATCTTCGAGGCCTTTTTTTATTGGCTCTCGCACGGATGTCGTATATACTGATTTTAGTAACGCGTTTGACTTCGTGAACCATAACTTATTGAACTTCAAACTCCAGGCCTCTGGCGTCTCTTTGTACTCAGTGAAAAGAATAAGCTCTTGTCTGCATAACAGATCATTCAGGGTTCTATTTAATTTCTTCACCTCGCATGAATTCCGGACCCCTTTTATTTAATTTATACATTAATTATTTCCCCTCGGTAATTAAATCTAGCAACATCTTAACGTACGCTGACGATGTTAAACTGTTTTCTTCGTACTGGGTTCAAATTGACTTAAATAATTTTGTTAGATGAAATATTATGAAATTAAATATAAAAAATGCAAGAAGCTTTATTTTTCAAGGAGGAACTCATTCAATACTGAGTATTTCATTGAGTCACATAAGTTGGAAAACGTTGATTCGTTCATCGATCTACGAGTTCTATTAGACGAAATGTCCGCACTTGGTTTCGTTAAGAGGTGGTCCAAAGAGCTGACGGTTCCTTATATTACAAAAAGGCTATACATGTGCTTAGTTAGACCAATACTTGAGTGTGCCTCCGGTGCCAAAAAGGCGATACATGTGTTAGGTAGACCAATACTTGAATGTACCTCTCTTGTGTGGGTCAGCTTCCTACACGTGTTTTATAGGTTCAGTTGAGTCCGTTCAAAAACAAATCTGTCTGTTTGACCTTAGGAATTTGCATTGGAACGCGCTTATCTCTCTGCCTCCTCATGAATATGGGTTGCTTCTGTTATTCTTATCGTCACTTGCGAATTTATTTTCATTGAGCTGAGTCAATGTAAATATAATTGTGAGCTGCTTAACCCGTGCAGAGTTGTTTGCAGAAACCTAAATAAAATAACAGTTTGCCATTTAATGTTATTGATTTATTCAGCGTAGGCCGACATTATCATGGAACCCTCAAAATTTCTTTTTCGATGTTCATTTTTGTTCTTCATAAGAAACTTAGTGATGTTGCTCCATCAAATCCCAATTGGCGGTCCTGCTTTCAACGGGTTGAAACTAGGGACTTCGATGTCAATGACAAAAAACGATTTCGAGGACCAAAATAATTCAAGGACCATGAGTTGCAAGACTTATCGGCCCAGCTTCAGCTCTCGAAGAACTTTCGAACAGCTTAGCAGTTAACTCAACTATTTTTAGACGTTTATATGCGATGGAAGAGGCCCAAAAATAGGGAAAACGGCTACCTCGTAAACTGACTGAAAATCCCACTCGAACAGTTTCAACATGGCAGTTTTGTTCCTTGGCAGGCATAAAAATAAGAGTTCTCGGTGGCGTGTTTTGAGTGGGAATGAAAAGTAGGTCCACTACGACAATCCTAAGTGCAAAAAGCGAGAACCATTCACATCGACACCAAAGCAGAACATTCATGGCCTTAACGTTTTGCTGTACGTATGATGGGATTAGCAAGACGTAATATATTACGAGCTACTAAAACTGAATGCAATTGTTACTGTACACGCCAGCAATGGTGATTAAATGGCCGCCATACGATTTGACTGAAAATGCTATTTTGGCCACTTGTTGCAATTGTTATCAGGCAGACATGGCGCTCCCTGATTACCGCTTGTTCAGATCGATGCAACATGGCTTTGTTGGCATGCGAGTCCGCAAAGTTGAAGAAGTGCGAAAATGGGTCGGTGTGTGGATCGCGGCCAAGCCAATATAAGTTCTTTCGATACGATATCCTCGTGTTGGCAGCAATATGGTAGAAAATGGTGGTAAAAGTTTGATTAATATAAACTGCACCGCTTTTTCTAAATAACACCTATTCCAAGTGAAAAAGATGGCCAACATTTATGTAAGCATCTAATATAAAACATTTGTGTTTTGCAATTACAATTTAAAGTTCAAAATGGATTTTACGCAAATAGATGCTAAATCGAATTCCGAAGTCGTTTAAAAATGGAGAATGGCTACAAGTTGCTGAAATTATTATGAAAGATATAGAGTCAAATAACTATGATTACGAAAACGAAAATCAGTTTTGGTTTAAAGATTTCGGTATGCAAGTACAGATACTTCTGCAATCGTTTTGGAACACATGTTCTTACGTGGTAAATATATATGTAAACAGTCGCCCTATAAATGTTTATAAATAGGTCTTATCTTCTGTCTATCAAAGTTCTCTTGAAAAGAGAACTTCAAGGAATATAAAGCTAATAAGGGTAAGTTTTAAAAGGTCTATGGTTCAAAGCATTTTGCATTTGCAATTGAAAGCTTTTGCAGGTTTGTGGAAACAACTTACAATTATTTTGAATATTGTGTTTGCAATCCGGTTGTTGTGCTGTGAGAACGGCTTATGGCAGAGTGGACATTGATGTTCTAATTAATGACAATGTTATTATATGCTATTATTTTAGTTTTTGTAAAAAAAACTTTAATATAAGTAAGACCGGCAAAATAAAAAATCTTTCACCCAAGGAAAACTTTCAAACGTTTCATAAAACCGTCTTTTCACTATTGCAATGAGCTAATATAAACAAAATTTTCCAAATACGTCGATTCATGATGGCATTAATGGAATTATTTATCACTTAGGTTCAAGAGAACTCGCCAGCCACTTCTGAATTGTCCAAGTAATCATACATTGAAGGAATCACCATGTCATGGTTTCTGAATGGTGAATGATCTAGAAACATAAACTTGTTTTAATTGATGTATCGGAATATTTGGAGGGTACTGTAACAAAATAATTTGTTGTTTGTATTATTTTTCTTAAATGATGCAAAATTCTACAAAATGTCAGTCATGCATCGCTTGTTTTGAATAAAACGGTATTAAAACAAGTGGCCGCAGTTATAATATTAAATTATTACATCCGCGATGAAGTACATGGAAGTTCATAAAGCAAGTCAGTGAAATTAATAAAGTCACGCAATAAGAGTACAAAATGCTGCCTAAATAATACCACACAAACATCATGTGATTGTTGTTCCAACCAAAACCTACGAAAATATTTTGCAATAACAAAAACAATGACATTAAAACACCAACAATTTCTAGCAAACTTTTAGAAAAAGCAATAGTTGTCAAAACTTCGTATGTATACCCGACCGCCCCCGCTCTACAAAACGTTCTCATACCCACAATTTGAAACGATGAAAGAAGCAGAGAAAATAACAAAAGAACAACAACAATGTCGCATTCGAATTGTTAGAAAATTTGCAAATGAATGTAGACAATTGTCAAAAAGCTGTCAGACGGCAACTCATTTCTCATTTATATTTTAGTTTGATGTAAAACCCCTGGTTTGATACTTCAGTTTGATACCAAACCCAAGGTTTTGTATTTCAGTTTGATATAAAATCCATGATTTTACGTTTATATATTCAACAGGTGGTCGAACTCATTTCTATTTCAGTTTGATGTAAAACCCTTGGCTTATATAACACCAAAACCTAATATATAAGAAAAAAACAACGGAATCCAACTTTTGGCCTAGTAAATACAAGTATAGCGGCGCACATACTTGTTGTTGTATGCCGCGAATATGTGTGCAGATGTTCAAGTAATTTTTTTTTTCTGCGCGGCTTGTTATGATGAATAGGTTATTTGCGCGCAAAATGAATACACTGAAGGCTCTGCACTGACACAGTGGTTTGTAGAAGGTGCATCTATGTAATAACAACAACACAAAAATTTCACAACCCAACTGCGTTGACAAAAATGGTGGAAAACACAGTACAATAATTGTTCGTTCAATAATATATTTGTCTTCGATCATAATTATGATATAAATATACAATTTGATTGACGATATACCTAATCACTCTTTATATCTTAAACTAGTATAAATTATAAAAAGTCTGAACTAACAGAATATAATTACAAAAGGATTATAAACATCGGCATCAAAAGTTACTTAATAGCTATTTGAGTTGGTAATGGGGCGTTAATAGATTACTAAATATTGATTTCCTTTTCTATTATCTCAATGATTTGTTGGAGAACTTTGTGGCAGTGTTTGTGGCTTATGAAGTGTAAAAGCATCATAAATTTGACATAGTTCCGATAATCGATATTCCTCCAAACAAACAAAACCTTGTAGATTCGGAGCTTGCTTTCGGGCACATGGCATGCAATGTACTACGTGTCGTTTCTCCTGCTCGCGTATAAAAAGTACATCAAAAACTTCAATCTGCAAAAAAAGAAAAACAAAATATATCATCCGTCAAACATATAAAGAGGCTTTACGCTAATTGCGACGTTAGAATACTTTCAAATTCGTGCCAAAATGATGACTATGCTATATCTACTTGTGTATGGCTCCCACTATAAGAAGGAATCTTTAGAACGAATGCGATCCTGTAAAAGTTAGCTTTTTATCTCATGTTTAGAGACTTTCAAAAGGAAAAGACGAACGAAGACGAAATCCACTGAAAGCTTACACGGCTTAATAATATATATATTTTTTTGATTTTTTTTTAACATTTTTTTTTAACATTTGCTCTCGTTTTTCTTCCGCAAAAATCGTTTTTTTTTTTCAGACGTCTTCAGACTTTAATTAATTGTTTAATGTGAATGGAAATTGATTAATTAATGTGAATAGGCGAAACTTTTTAATTTGTATTAGGTGTTATTCTTGGTTGTGTTAATTTATTAGTCTAGTAACAATTAAACAATTAAAAAAGAACATCTGAAAAAAATTTTGAAAACTTAATAGCTGAAATTTTCATCAACAGTTGTTAAATATAGTATTGAAAAATCCATTTTTTTTCTTTACTGAGTGAACCTTAACAATTGTAAACATGCATAAGCTTGGCAAGCGATAGCGTTAACACCATTTAGATCTCGAATTAAAAAAAATAATGTAAGTTAGTTTAAATACGACATAGGTAAATCGCGTGTATTAAGCAAAGTTGCCTTAATAGACTTTAAAGAATCCGATATTGAGCATAAGTGATAGACATCATTTAGGTTCCTGCAAACAACGCTGAACGGGCTAAACAGCTCGTAATTGTGTTTACACTGACTAAGCCTAATAAGATAAAGTGACTGGAGAAGGGGTAAGGGACATTAAAGCTTGTCTCACCAAGTAATGCGGGGGAGTTTGTAGTACCATTTACCTTGATTAAGAAGGAAACGCCAAGAATAAAACTACGTTTCTCAAGCGACGGTAAGGATAACAGAAGTAACATGTTTTTATAGGAGCGAAGAGAGGCAATCGGGTCCCAACCCAAATTCCTAAGGGCAAACAGCCAGAATTGCTTTTGAAAGCACTCAACTGAATCAAGGAAGGAGACCAGACAACAGAGGTGTACTTAAGTATAGGTCTAACCAAACACATGTACAGCCTTTTCGCAATGTAGGGATCATCAAGCTCTTTGGACCATCTTTTTACAAAACCGCTGACCTAGTTTTGCTTAACAAGAGCTCAATATGCAACTTAAAACGTAACCTTTGCTCAAATAGAACGCCTAAATCTGTGAACGAATCGACATACTCCAACTTGTGCGAATCAATGAAATACTTCCTTTCTTCCTGAGAAAGAAAGGTTCTTACATTTATTTAGATTTAATTTCATAAAATTCAACGAGCACCATACAACCGAACTATTTAAGTTAATTTGAAGGTTCATATCATCAGCATACATTAAGATCTGAAGGGATTTAATCACCGAGGGCAAATCGTTAATGTATAGATTAAATAAAATGGGTCCTCAGTGGCTGCATTGGGATATGCCAGACGTCACGGGGAATTCATCCGAGGTGATGGAGTTAAACAAAACGCTGAATGATCTATTGTGCAGATAAGAGCTTATCCATTTCACTAAATGGAAAGGGAAGCCAGCGGCTTGAAGTTTAAAGATACGTAATTTGTGGTTAACCAAATCAAACGCTTTAGTAAAATCAGTGTTTATAACGCTAACGCGAGAACCACTAGAAAAGGCCTTGAAAACATGACAGGTAAGCTCTAACAGATTTGTGACCGTAGATCTTCCTTTTCGAAAGCCATGTTGAAATGGAGAAATATACGATTTGATGGCAAAGGCCAAACGCTGAGTCAGAATTCTCTCAAATAGTTTAGGTAAAACACTTAGCTTGGCAATGCTGCTTGCCAAATGCTGAGTAACAATACGCTCGAACAGTTTAGGTAAGACGCTCAACTTGGCAATGCGTCTATATTTCTCAATGAGTTATCTACTTCCACTTTTGTGAATAGGAATAAGGAGACACAAAGAAAGTACACCTAAATTCATGGATAGTTTAGAAATTTTTGAAATAACAACACCTATCTCGACGGCGCATGATTTAAGTACGCATGATGGATTTCCATCAGGTCCAGGCGTACAACTATGCTTTAGAGAGCTCAACCCCTCTAAAACGTCATTTTCAGGAATAAACAAATTAGTTATCGGATATGGATAGTTTGCAGTTAAATCGGAATTAGCAGTCTAAAAATTTCGTCGGAAGTATTCGGGAAAGAGACTCGAAGTTTAAATATCGTCTGAATTATCACTGTAACACCAAGTGACTTGAGGCAAATAGAAGTCACCCAAGGCTATGACTATATCGGAAGGTTTAGACTGCTTGGCCGGTTCACAAATGAGGGCGGCCTGTTTCTTATATATGGAGATATTCGAATTTGCGGGAAAGTAGAGGCAGGTTACATATACCTGTTTATTAGGTATTTTCGCTCGAATGGCAATAAATTCAATTGAATAGGACAGGACTGCCGAAGATATGGCAATTAAAACTCCACCACTAATGCGATTCAATCGGTCCTTTCTGAAAACCTGGAACAAATTATGGAAAACTTTCGACGAATGTAAATCAGGCTTTAACCAGGTTTCAGCGAAAGCAAAGCAAGAAAACTCCGTGCTTACTGAATTTAGGAAAATGAAGCGAATTTTTGATAAATGAGAGTTAACGACCCTGAACAAACATGCAATAGTATTACTGGGTCGATCTCGAGGGATAAATTCCTTAATTAAGGATCCAATTGGCCACAATGGTTTATTTAACATAATTTCCATGTTTTCAGTCAGAACTAGCACTTTAAAGGATGAAATTGCTCTAAATTGAGAGAGTGCCCATTTGCAAATGCTAACATGCTTTAAATTGACTGATGGGACTTTCACCGCCAGATAACTTTTCATGTTATCTACAGATGTATCAGGTGCCAGTTTTGACACAAATATTGCCTTTCTGGGAGGTACTGCCTACAAGCAAATGTCATCTCTACTAGGAAAGGAAGGGATCACAGGTAGGGAGTTTTCAGTTGGGGAGAATATAGAAGGGGTAAACACACTTGCACCACCAGCTTGTGTGACCTGCACAGAATGGTGACCATCGTTCACACTCATTTTGATAAACAATCAAATTTTGATACACTATAATATTGGGTAGACATGGTCAATTTTATCCACCTTTCTACACAAATGATACAGCGTCGCTCATAGAATATGCGCTCAAATTTTTATACATTTATATGCTATAGGTTATGAGTAATGAGCAAAAACCCAATTTTGCCTTCCATTCGAAAAATAGGGATGTTCTCATTTCTTAGACCGATTTGGCACATTTTCAATAACAATCTGCGCGCAAGAACTGCCACTGTTTCTGCCAAATTTTGAATTCGATAACTTCATTTTTGCAGACAATGCACGGACGGACATGTTTAAATAGATTTAAAGTTTGATGCTGATTGAGAATATATATACTTTATGGGGTTCCCGACGCTTCCTTTTGGGCGTTGCAAAAGTTTTGAATAAATGAATATATCCCTCATCCTTCGGTGGTGGGTATAAAAAGCTACAGCAGTATAACATCTGAGATTGCCTCTTATTTCGTTTTCACGTGACGTAAGTTTACCAGTTTCCCAGAATCCTAGCGCTACAGAAAAAAAATTGAAGGCCAAATCCCTTTCAAGCTTTTGCCCAACATTATCGAAATAATTAAAGCGTTAAACTCCGTGAAGGCGTAATGCAGGCCACTTGTCTAAATCATGTTCCTGACCCCGAAGTAATCTCCCAGATCAAGTGCCAAGGTATAATCGACGTCTACAAATTCTACAAAAACCGAGCGCTGAAGTACAATCTCTTTCCCTAGCCATAGTTCTTACTTTTGACCGCTACCGCCTGTTGTAGATGCTTTTTGGTACAAATATAAAGTTGACTACTTTATTCAAAATCCTTTGGTATGTAAATATTGCCAACTGCTTCAGTACACAAAAAAACAACGTAAGAGCGACCCAGTATGTGCGGAATATGGACTACCACTACGTACTCCTAGCAAATATTCTCGTACCTTCGGCATCAATTGCAATTACCATCACTCGCCTTCAGACAAAGAGTATACTTTATATTTAAAAATGCAGGAACACTTAAAAATCAAAGGTGAAAACTACTATAACGTGAGGAAAGCTCCGTAGATATTAAGAACTAAAGAGAACTAAGAGAATCGCTACATTTGCAGCGATTGTGTCGTAATTCTTACAAAAACAAAAGCAACTTCAAATAATCACACAGTGAACAGCAATACTGAAGAACCCAACCCAAACAGACTGAAAAAAAAACGGTTGTCCAAGCAGTTGCTCAACATCATCAATGAAATCAAGCCAGTCATCAAACCAATAATTTTAGAATATCCTCCATCCAATCCACAATCCAAACAAATAGAAAAAACAACAAATACAAGAACAGTAACTTTGATTCTTCGATTGGTAAGGTAAACGAATCTAAACTAAATATGGCAACAATGAACTTTAACAATATCTGTGATCGCGATACTTTCATGTGTCTCACCAAGCACACCAAAAAATTTTAAAGCATTGCAATATAACATTCAAAGGATACGTTAACAGTTGAATGAAGAAAATGAAGAAAAAAAAAAAAAAGAAATTCATTTTAATCTTTTAACCCAATCTCTGACTCACCTTACACACCCGATATTTTGTAAAGACTGATCAAAACTCATTCTAAGAATAGCGATTTGCTACGTTCATTAATTCCATTGTCCCGCGTAGACGCATCTATCTAAACTCAAATATACAGACCTTAGCCGTCGAAATAAAGGAAAAATTTAATATGCTTTATATTCCTCCTTCTCAACTTATTTTCCAGTAACAACTTTCGTAATTTGTTCTCCACACTTTCTACACCATTAATTATTACTAAAGACTTTAATAGCTGAAACATAATTTGTGGTTCTGTAAGAAACGATGGTATCGTATTAGTCAACTCACCCATTCAAAGCTACTTAAAATGTCGTTCTCCATCACTTCTTTCTGCTATTTTGTGACGATCCTCATAATAGCGACAACTTTCGAGGCATTATCAAGCTCTCGAATATTTCTGATATTCCACCAAAACAAACAAAATTTTTACTGGAAAAAGCTGATTAAGCTGCTCCAAACTGGCCAAAGAGACTTTATATAGCAAAACTTTTAACGGTCACTGCAAATTATGATACTGCTATTATGACTAAACCTATCCGCACTCCTGCAGCTTTCATCAGACCTTGATTTAAAAACCATGTTGACAGTGTGTCCCTTTCTTGGTACACCAACAAGCTAACCTGGCTAAGGAAAATTAAAATGGACATGGCATCCTTTCACAATATATTCTGATTACATAAATCTCTTCGCATACATAAAAGCTAACGGCCAATTTCGAAGAAATTAAGGAAATCAAAAACTACCATCAGCTACTATCGACGACTCCACATTGTAATGATATTACTGCCATCTGCACGCTAAACGAGACATTAATCGAGGCGCACGTGAAATCTGACCATATCGGAGAAATATGCTTTGGGTCCTCTTTCGACTGCATTCCAGTTAATTTTACTCATTTTGTTGCACGCAATGCATTGCTCCCAAATGCAATGCATTCCTAGGAAAATCTATATCCGCATTAGAACTTGAGAGCCGTTCCACGAAAATAAAAAGAAAACACTAAGTTAAGATCATATCTTATATCAAATGAAATAATCAAAGCACCGTTCAAGTAAACGTAATTTTACTGGATCTACGCAAATAGAACGATTTTTCATAGTCCCATTTCCAATTTTCGGGAACTCGCGGCGATTATTCCCATTCCAAAAAATAAAAACACTTCTTGGTAACTATTATTGGAGAAAATACTTGAAACTTGGCCAATTTATCACGAACCAAAATACCAATACAAAAATCAAGAAACGCGTCCCTAATGCGGAGATATATATAAAATAATTTATAGGTGTATAAGTAACTTAACAGTTAAAAATGCGTAAACACTCAACGTTTTGGGGCTCACGTTTTCAAACAAACGCCTCTTCAGTTCAAACATTCCATTGAAATTAGAGTGACCTTCGTACGCTACATTGCTTGGAAAAGCTTTGTTCACGTAAACTCCATTGCTTATTTTAGTAAAATCGTCTATGGTTTGATGATATATGGCAACAACGGCAAAACAAATTTGAATATTCCAAAAACCGGTTTATCAACAAGCGGTCAAAGCCAAAACTTATGCTTTCCAAACGGCACCCATTAACATCATAGAGAACGGCCTTCCGACATTAGAAAGTAGAACATACGGGTTAAGAGCCTAAGTTGTCCAGAAATTGCTCAATTCCACCAATTCTATGCTCGGTGAAGATGTTAAAAAAAGTGTTATTGTCCAAAAAAATGAAAAAATACTAATCCCTAATTAACGTCTGTGTACATGTTCATATAGAAATACCAACTTCTTTTCAAGAAGATCTGTAGTTAACCCATCGTAGACTTTAGGTCACATCTCTTGTGATGTTCTACTAAAATGTCAAATTTTGTTTCGGTTGGTATCTTCTTCTAAGAGTAATGACCCTCCCCTGTCTATGAAGTAACAGATACCACAAGGCAAGGCCAATGTAACCTTATTCTACTCGAAAGTGCATCAGCATCTACTGCCGAAGCTAGAGCGTCTAGAGGATGTATTATACAAATGATATTATAACGGACGTGGGTCTCTCTAAGTCTCTTCTGTTAGATGGTTTCAAAAATGTTGACCAGAAACTTCTAGAGGTAAAAATGGAAAATACCAGAGCACATAACGATTAAATTCGATGAATTTGACCTTCTCTACATAAAATAACAGTTTTTCATTTGATATTATTCATTTAGTCACCGCACGACGAAGCTAATCATGGACATGGGCATAAGAGTTCGCAAAGTTGAATTATGCAAATCAGTCGATGGGTGGATTGCCGTCAAACTAATAAAAATGGTTTCAACATGATATCGCTACGTTGCCAAATTATTGGAAAAAGTTGTAGAAAATTATAGAAAATATTTTGATTAATATACATTGCACCAATTTTTCTCAATAAATGCCTTTTTCAAGTAAAAAAATGGCCAATATTTTTGCAGACCCCCCCATATTTACAGTCATAAACTAAGAATATATCTGACAAGCATCAATTTTCAATAAGAGTGCTGCCGGATAGGGGTGACAACTCCTTAAATCATACCTTGATGAAAATTGTATACATTTATATAATTGTAGAAGACAAGTAGCTTTTTAAGGAGGACAACAAACAAATTCTTGAAAGTTCTAAAGCAATGAGTAAAATATTAACCGTACAGATATATTTCTCTGAATAGTATTTTAATACCTCGCATTGTCCGCAATAATGGGAAGCCTCATTTTTCCCACGTCCATGAAATCGTACTACAACGCTTTTTGACTTGACATATTCCAAGGTGTGCATAACATTCTTTAATGTTTGCAACAGACACATTCTGTATGAAAAAAGAAAAAAAAGAGAGTAAACGGTGAGCTGACATCAGAGTGCGTTTTAATCAGTTAATATTAGAGTTACATCAATTTTCTGCTAAATTTTTTGCATATCAAACATCCAAAGCGCCGCTAGATACACATTTCGTACGAAAGTTCTTTATTAAATTAGTTGACACGCCCATAATTAATGGCACAACCTTTTCAAGTAAGATATTTTTTTAAATCCCTTTTTAATAACTTTCTTGTTTTAATCTTTTTTCAATCTCTGGATACTAATTCAGATTAGAGGATACATACGAGCATTGCGTATGTCTTCAAATTTGATCTTCGAAAGTGACTCAAGGCTGCACGTTCCAGTTTTTCAGGATGCAGGACTATAGCTCAAGCAGACAAACAGATATAAAGGTATCATGTTAATGTCAATTGTTACTTTCTGAAGTTGTGAAATTAATGTAAGAACACCAACACGATATAAAAACAATAGTTCATGTCCTGCTTTAAAAATATTACAGTCTTAATTACTTGATTAATTCGAAAAGTTTTGGATCCGTTACTCGTATGTTGCGGGCTAAATTCCAGCTGAGGTGGATCATAGGTACAATACTTTTAAAGTTTTGCAGTTTATTCCATTCGTAACGTTCAATCGCTAGCGAGTATTGGCGCGCAGTTAATGGACCAACGTTCCAAGCAATATTATTACACCAACCAACTGACTGCACCCAATGAACACATCTGAAACAACACAGAAACCAATTTGCACTTAATTGTCGAAAAAATAGGGAAGTTGAAATCATTGAATAAAAATATGTTATTGTTCAGAGAAAGATTTCTTCAATATTTATATTTCAGTAGAACGAAAGTTATTACAATTAATTCCTTCATCATAAAAGTGTGCATACTCAAGTTCTAATCAAGCTGGATTCTTTTCATATGTAGTTAAATAAATAAAAACTTCGAATTACTTTGTCCTTTTTTTGAATTTAGTAAAATATGAACAAATCCAGCTCGATCAGGGATTATATGTTTCATTTTGGAATTACCCAGCGTTAACCCAGACTAAATCGCCTGGCCGTTGAATGAATCTGTAAACAGGGATGTTTTCTTTATATAGATCCTCCAAAACTGGCCACCATGAACCGTGCAGGTAGCTAATGCTGTTTTTGTCACATAAACTCTGTATACCGCCCCAATAAGCATCTGGTACTGCAAACCATTCACAATCTCCAGGGCCAATATTTATGTTAATAGAGCAAAAATTATTATTTTCTTGATGACCAGGTGTTCTGCTGCCGGGCACTTTCATATAGAGCTGAACGGTGTTCATGCCCAAAATAACGTGCCCTACATGAGATAGCATATTGGCTGCAGATATAACTCGAGCAAATGCTGGCAATTTTTGAAGCTCTGCTAATTGCGGGCGCCATTTCCGTTCATCAGATAAGTCAACATTGGTTCCAAACCTGCAATGATTTATGCAAAAAATCTTTAAAAAACGCATAGTTATTTATATAACCAATTAAAGAAGAAATTGCTTTCTTAGCAGGGGGACGCTTTAATAAATTTTTGAAAGCCATGTCTACTAGACGTACGTAAACAACGTATAAATTGATTTGCAGTTTGATATTTTATTGTCCTAAAACTATTTTTCGACGTGTAACCTTCAAGAAATGAAATCACAAAGATTTCCGACACGACTTATCATAGGAAAACCGCAAATGAAATGGTTCCAGTAAAGAGCAAACCAATTTTTAATTGTGTATACCATGTTTCTCAAACATACGCACCAAAGCGCCCATGAATAGATCCATTCTTGGAAATTATTTTCATTTTCATTCATATTTTAATTTATATTGGATTTAGCTCTGCTACACTGGTTAATAGCTAAACAAACTTGATGCCACAAACACTCAAATCGGTCTCCTGACTATCCCGGTAATTTAGTCGAAGAAATATTCATTTCTTGGGACAGATGTACTAAATAACATGTTGAGGAGGAAGACCCGGTGGCACGGAGCCTCTTCTGTCTTCTATCTCAGTCTTAAATAGCTGCAGCGAGATTTAATATCTGATATTACATTCACCTTAATCGATTAATTTGGTTTGTTGGTTTTGCTCAATAACCTCTTTGGATTAACACTAATTTAGAAATTTTGTGCACAACGTATTAAACATAATTATGACATTGTGTTAACCTATTCATGTTAACACGTGGAATTCGCTTAGTAACTTAATTACTTCCTACATAACTTAAACGCACTATTGTGTTTTCACTATATCTCATGAGTTTTGACCGCAACACGCTTTGTTGAGCTGCTCTTTAAAGAAGAACGGAAATGATGCGCCACAGCCACGAACATAATTTGCACTGTCAAAAGTTAGGGTTGCCAAATTTTCCTAAATCTGGAGCAAAAACCAACAGCTTCGGTCAAGATTAAGCTGAAAACAGATAAAATTTTGTTTGGTTCGCTTACTTAATAAGTGGCACATAAAAAGTTTTGTTCGATGCCCTGATATATGGTATGGCCGGCAAGAAGATCAATAATAAATAACAAGATAAATAAGCGACGTACGATTTAAGGAGCAATAAGAAGAATATTATTACAAATGGACATTTTGAATTATTAGTATATTTAATTATTTAAGGAATTGAAGAATTAATACAGATACTTGGAATAATATGATATAATTCTATAACTTTAAAAACAACGAACTCGAAAAACACAGATACTTGGAATAATATGATATAATTCTAAAACTTTAAAAGCAACGAACTCGAAATAAATTTTACTTTTTTGTTTTTTGAAAGCAATTAA
Source organism: Glossina morsitans morsitans (assembly GCA_001077435.1). Lineage (NCBI taxonomy): Eukaryota > Metazoa > Arthropoda > Insecta > Diptera > Glossinidae > Glossina > Glossina morsitans. The sequence goes on from CCAG010014451.1 coordinate 23,955, forward strand.
TTTTTTTTCATTTGTTTGTTTGTATACATACAAAACTATATGGTCATTCGCATTACTGCGAACACTAATAAAAAGTCGGCTTTTCAAGGCTTTGTAAATAATAGGTCTCCTCCGTGATGAAATTAGTTGCTTTGCACAATAAACCGAAAGTATTTATTTCTTCCGCCATTTTGTGTGCACGTAACTTTGACAATCATGTTTGTATGATATAAATTTTACCTTTGGCCAGTCTTGATAAAAGTGTACATCTATGATATTCTAAGTTACTCTGTTTTAAATTGGGAAACAAACTAAACTTACTGAAATTATTAATTTGGATGGAAAAGCATGAAGCTGTGAAACAGCTAGTGTGGCTCGAAAAAAATTTTAATCTTGAAGACCATGAACGTCCTGGAGTGTTGGATGAAAAAATTCAAAGTATGCTAGACGGCAACACAGCGCAAACTCAAAAAGTGTTTGTTATACAATTACAGATATGTCAAGAAACAGTTCCAGTTCGATTGCGTACCATGTGAAAGATTCTGAAAGGAGAAGAAAATGAAATCTTCTTCAAAAACCCGCGTTCGTCGACATATCGTTTGAGAAATAACAAATAAGAAACTTATACTCGTCTGTGCCCGTCCCTTTTGTATATACCAACATTGTCCTAAAAAAGACTGACTGTCATACTCTATAACATTGAATGGGCGTGGTTTTTTATTTCCAAAAATAGAAATTTTCATTGCGTGTCCTGTGTAGTTTTTAAAGAACGAGTAACAAATACGGGAAGTTAAGGTGATCTTAGTTTTTGTGGCATTGTAGGCGTATTCTTTAACCGGCTAATTTCAAATTTTTTTGCAAATTTGCGGAAGATATAATCATTTTTGCAAACTTAAGAATGTTTATCAAAGATACTATAACTTTGAGCAGATAGACAGATGGACAAACAAACGGAGTAACAGCTTAAGTAGATTCCGAATTTGATACCAGTCAAGAATGTATAAACTTTATGTGGTTTTTGAATCTTACTTGTGAGCTTTATAATGGCCTTGACAAAAAAGTAAAACCTTGATACACTATATGTTTATGGGTTTATCCGATGCAGTTTATGAGCAGTACACAAAAAAAAACCTTTTTCTCCTTTGAAAAACAGAGATATTTTCAGTTAGTGTGCTACTACGTCGTTCGATCGATTTAGCCCATTTTTAATATCCACTTGCGTGCAAGAAATTCCAACGTTTCTGCCAAATTTTGAGGCCTTAGCTTCATTTTGCCACCAGGAGAAATACTTACAACAAACATTACATAGAGGATGGATAGATATGTACACGCTTAAAATCGATTCAGAATTTTATGCTGACCAAAAATATATATAATTTATGGGGTCTGTAAAAGTTCCTTCTGGGCGATGCAAACGCTTTGACAAAATCCCTCACCATTATTCCATAATGGGTATACTAAGCCCTTGTGGCAAAGTCATAATTTTTATTAATTTATGATGATAAAAATGGATTGTACTAAATTTAAACCATGTGGAAATTACCCGATAAGGTAACGAAAACGTGATTTTCGTAACATTTTTAAAATAATTCAATATATAATAAAATAATATAATCTGTAAGATAACTTGCAAAATATACAAATCAAAATTTAAAATATATACTTTGTTTTGTACATCACAGAACATCGCAAAGCATTTAATTAAAGATGATGTAAACATAAAATTTAGAAAATATCTTTTAATTTTAAAAAAAGATCCTTATTTTTACTTACTTTTTTTTAAACATTTAGTTTGTGCATTTTCTCATTTCTTTGTTCATACAAAATACCAAACCGAGTGAAGTCTAGGTGAGCATATGCATCTACATGTGCACGTTTATTGCTTTTAATGCATTAAGTCAAATTTCAAAGCCTGGGGGAACCAATTATGAAAAATGTAGCTTCTGCTATTGCATTCAGCTGGCTGGCAAAAAGGCTAAATACCACCGCGAAAGTTAACTTTCAGTCACGTGATTACCTCCTAATAAGTTTATGTTTTCTAGTTCATAAAAGCCTACCCATTACTTTCGATATGGTCAACTTAAACATCAAAGCCTTGAACAGATAGCACACCTTCACATTTAATTTCCATATTTCATTTGTCGAAATTCATAACTATGGTATTGGTAACTTAGTGCTAGTACTTCCACATGAACCAAAAAAATGTTAGTCCGAATGAGGAACACGTTGTCCTAACAGTATATTTGCTGGAACAATTGTATTGCGAGTAAGTCGCCATAAGAGTAAATAGGTGGTAACAAACTGATAGCTTACAGCTAATAAAAAATACTGATTTAAAAATTGATATGAACATTTCCAACAGCCATGAAAAGAAGAATATAAGAACGATCACGAATTTTTAACTGACGGCCTGTTAATTAGTTTTAAGTATTTGTTTGAGATAGTGTGAAGAATGGATCCTAAACCAAATTAAAGCTTGCACGCTCTTTTTAGCTATTACATATACACTGGAGTATTCATACTCACCTTAGCATTTTATTGCCACCTTTATTCTTTTTTCTTTTCCCGCTAAGCGAAGCATTGCTCAGCGAATCCTTTGAATCCGAATCGGACATCTGAATACCTTTTTCTCGTTCCTCCTATGAAAGAGCAAAGTGAAAATAATAATGGCAAATATATTAAAAAAGTTCAGTCAAAAAGGTCAGTTGCTATTATATGTTGGATAAACTGAATTGACAAAATTTTTGCAAAAACAAAAAAAAAAGGAAATAATGCATGCAAAATGGGTACGCATACCTTAATACTTTCTTGAAAACTCGACGCCTGGTACTGGGCATATTTTGCAATCGTCGTATGCGATCTATGAGATATACAAGCCCATACCCGTTTTGCTTGAATTGTATCCCAATTCTCATCGGGTGATTGGTGTACTTGTGTTCGTACTTCGACACTGTGATCCGGATTTGCTTCAACCAACGTTTTTGTCGAAAACAGGCCTAAATCTAATTTAAGAGCTCCAGCCAGACCGCGCACTACTGCGATAGGATGCTTTAAGCAAAATTCTTGTAGTTGCGGACTAAAGGCATGCTTCTTGTTTTCAAGATGAACGGAGGGTGTTGGTGGCAACAATTGCTCTCTAGTGAGACGTTGGGGCGGGCAATCTGGAGGCGCTGGAGCAGGCGCATTTATATTTAAAATTGAACAGGGAGGAGGAGGTTCATTTAGCGGCAAATTTTTTACTGAAGCCATAATTTCTTTCGAATCCATTCGTATAGAAAACATGGAGTATTCTTTCGCGGCTTCGTCTGAGTAGTACTCATAAAGACTTTCATTTTTTAATATCTCTTCTTTAATAAAATCATTATCCAGAAGAAAAGCGCCTTTCACGCTTGATAGCTTGTTTGAGAGAGAGTCTCGACTGTCATTGTCCTTTAAATCTATACTATCACCATCAAATGTTTTCAAAATATCATCAGTAAGCGTTGACGTTAAATCTTTTTGGCAAAGTATATCTTGGAGTTCTTGATCGCTTACACCTGAAAAAGCATTTTCAATAAAAAACAACAAAAAATAATAATTCAATTACAACGATTTGTGGTTACTTTGATTAAAATTGTAACAGGGCATTCCTAATTAGGCGATAAAGAGTGTTGGATTTTGCTTACATTTGCAAATCTTTCCGTTCACATGCTTCTTTACGACACTGGGAATATTTATGATCTTATGTGTTGCATTTACTTTAAGCATGACCAGAGAAAAGTCCGTTATAAGAATTTTTCTTCGCAGTCGAATATTCATAATGCTAAATTGAACAATTGAATTACGTTTAAATAAGATACAGAAGAAACATGGTCAAACATTGGACATATTAAAAATTAGCAACAACATTGGCAGTCGAAAGCAGTTTAAAAGAAAAAATAAAGTAAGAACGTTATAGTCGGGCAAGGCCTATCATTAGTCACTTTACACCGCTTCGCTTAGTGTAATCATTCACTCATACATCAAAAACCACGCATTATTTTCAAGTAAAGTAAGTTCATGTACTATAGGATGTAAAAAAAAGACCTGTGATCCAAATTCCCTATTATAAATTTTTGTACTAAATTGCTGCTGTGGATCAATTTTCATCATAAAATATTAAAAAAGAAATATTTTTCTAAAGGGGTTACTATTCACGAGATATCTTATATGCAGTGGGTCCAAGAAATAGACCCATATGGTTCCAATTTGGTCCACTTAATATTTATGTCAAATTACTATCATGAACAAATTTTCTTGTAAAGGTTTACATTTCCTAAGAATTCTTATATGCGGTGATATCCAAGAAAGAGACATATGTGGTTCAAATTTGGTAAGTTTGATTTTTACGTCAACTTATTATTATAAACTAATTTTCCCCACAAAATATTGAAAATAAGATCTTTTTACCCTATAAAGATTCAATTTTCGTAGAAACGGTTTTATGAGAGGAAGTTCAAAAAATTACCTCAGCCGTACTAATTTGGAATGTCGAAATACTATTACCCAGCGAGTTTTGTCGAAAAATCTTGAAAATTGCAATTTTTTTTATATCATTACTTTTCAAAATAATACTTTATATGAAGAGTCGTCGAGAAAGTGGACTGGTCCGAACCATTTTCAATAGCGTTCATTCTTGGGTCAAAACACATTAGTGCGCGGAATTTCGTCAAAATATCTCAAAAATTGCGAGCTGCACGTTAAACAGGAAAATACATGCACAGACATCACGCGGACAGACAAGCTCAGAATCATTTTCTGAGTCGATCGTTATAATAAGTAGTGGGTCTAGCTTAAGTCCCTGTATCACAAGTGGTGTAAGTGTAATAATGAAGATAAGAGGGACGGATTTTTCAAACCACATTAAATTCCTTCATAAAAAGTTATGTTATCTTATATTCTTAAAATTTCCCCTTTTCTCATGATCTGATAGTAATATCTGAGAGGACTTAAACTTATTTGTTAAAGTTAGGCAGTAGAGCTTATTACTAACAATCTGACTAATTAAGCTGAAATTGTTGATATTTTTCAAATATATCACATTTCATGTGAACGAAACGAAAAAATTGTACAACTCACCTAAATCACTTTGTTCGGGAAAGGATTCTTTCGAAGGTTCCGTTTTATTTTCCGAAATATCGTTCGTGCTTTTAGCCATTAATGGATAGGCGGGCGGAGACATAACTCTCACTTCTTTTTCGAACTGTTCAGAAATTTCTCTGTTTTTCCCTGTAATACTTTCTTGGTTGTTTGCTTGAAAGCAATTTTGCTGATATTGCTGCATAAATTGATACTGGTTGCTTAAATCTTGTAATAATATCCTCTCTTGCGAATTTAAATTGTTTTGGTTCTGTTGTAAGTACTGTAGCATTTGCATTTGTTGCTGTGTCAAAAAAAGCGGCGGTTGAGTGGGACGATTACCAGTTTGGAATTGCGTTTGGTTTCCGTCTTTCGACCGTTTTGCTGGCGTACTATTTGGATAAGGCGGGGGAGGACCTTGAGCCTTTAAAAAAACCAAAATATATACGCATTCAAAGAAACAGTAAATAAATACCGATGCACTTAGACTACTTGACTTTAAAATTAAGAGTAATTAAAGACTAAAGTTAACATCTTTTTACGTTAAGAAAGGCTTTTAGAAAATAAACACCAATATTTTCCGTTTTAAAGCATCCCTGCTAAAATAAATATACTTTTACTTATCAAGAAAACTGTCCTTTAAAATCCTTAGCCTGTATTAATAGTCCAAAAGTTGTTATCACAGTGTCTTGCATTAAATCTCTCCAAGCATTAATATAGATTTACATTTATACATTTTTGTTTTTACGTTGCAAAATGTATTTCTAGAGACAAACAGAAAAACCCATAAAAATGAGTTTCGGCTTGCAAATCTTTCTCAATCAAAATTTTCTGATTATTCAAGCTGCATTAAGGTTTGTTCTATCTGAGTGAAGTGTTATCAGTTCATATATGTCGAAATTTTCAAAAGTTTTCGCACTCCATTAAATTAAACAAATTGTAACACTGAATGACAGGTAAGTATGTCACAAAGGATCATGCTCATCAAGAATCTACTCTCTTCAGACAATGTCTCTTTATAGCGTACATCACTTTTAGCATAAAGGTATATTAAGTTTGTGCGGATGTTTACAATACCTAAAAGGATTTAACAGAGATCCTCTTTTCATTATACCGATCGACAGGTCGGAAATTGTTGTGATATTTAGATGAAATATGTTTTAGCCCGAGGACGAACGCTATTGAAAATGGGTTAAATCAGACCACTTTGTTGATCACTTAACATATAACGTTTTATTTGCAGCTCGCTACGTGAATATTATTGAATATATGAATATATGTATTAAGCCAAGTGGCATAGGGCACTTAATGTTTTTACTTATTTTTAAATTCGTATTGTTACGAAAAACTCATCAACTTTTTGCCATCATACACACATAAATTGATATAAAACGTGGAATTTATTTAAAAACATATTCCTGTTTCTACAATTTGACCTTTTAGCTCTCTCGCTGCATTCAAAGCGTTGAAGAAAAATGGGCATATCGTTCGACTACTACTCTCCCCAAAGAATGCGCCCATTCCACTGTAGCTGATATGGAAATCTTCTTCAAAGAAAAGTCTTATATAGCAAGCCTTATACGAGAACGGATCAACTTCTATTACTATGTGATGGAATTTTTGGTTTGATAAAAAATTTAAGCAAATTGAATCGTATTTTGAATGCACACTTAACTTGGGCTTAATGAGCATTGCTTATTTCTTTTTCATCGAAGTCCACCACTAAAGGATGGAGGGTATACTAATATTGTCATAATTTCTCCAATATATATTCTTGATTAGCATTCTGAATTGATGAAGCTGTGTCTGTTCGTCTGTGTGGGGTGTTCACACTTTCCTGGTCGCGAAAATGAAGATATCGGCTTCAAATTTGGTAGAAACATTAGAAGCTTTTGCACGCATTAAAAATGGGCCACATTGGTCAGATCAAAAGCCCGCATTGAAGCCTAGACCGAGCGCAACTCCGTTTTTCCAGACAAAAATTTATGGGTTCCTGGTCTCTGGGTAAAATTATAAAGGCTATGAAGGCATTTACGTTACGAAAGACTCGACCATTTATGTGCAGAAATAGAAAAAATCGGACATGCCTACATAAGGCTCCAAGTGATTAAGTTTTTTTTTTTCATTTTTTTCAAATTTTATGGTCGTTAATCATTAGCAAGGTAAATAAGAGAGAATGTTTAAAATTATTTTGTACATTGAAGGTATATTACCTGCTTAAAAATGCGTTAGTTCTATACTAAACATGGTACCCAACACAGCCTGGTGGATTAATAGTGGTGGCTGGTGTTAATAGTACAGGCAATGTAGGTATCAAGTAGAAGGACTCGGAGGGCAGAATGCGACAAGCTAATTGTGTTCATTCTAAATTAATTGTGGTGGACGTCACTACGCGGTAGATAAATTTCTTCTTAAAAATTCCGCCCACGTGTCTATCAAATAAAAGAACTCTAAGAAATTGAAAAGCTAAATGTGTTCACTCTAAATTAATTGTGGTGGGTGCCATAACGTGGTAGATTAATTTTTCTTAACAATACCTTTCAACGACATAAAAGGTGGAAGATAAATTTCATCCCATACAATTTTTTAATATTTTTTTTGGTACAAATTATTGCGCGTCTATTCAAGTACAGAGACTTACAGAAGTTTTTCCTATTTGGCGATGGGTAGGATTTGACGAATGCAAATGTTGTTGTTGACGTGAGCTCATTTCTAATGAAATTGGCAGATTCCAAGCTTCTTCTATTGAACAAAGTTGTCTTCTTCTAGACGTTATACTCGGCATAGGTGCCTGTGTTAATTGTGTATCCAAAAACTTTATACGTTGAAGCAACACTTTATTTATATCTTGTGTTTCGCGGTGTTGCTTCTAAAAAAAGAAAAAGAAAGGAAAAGGGAATAGTAATCGAATCGTAGGCCTAATTTAATTTAAGCTGCCCTTTTACCTTTCCCGTAGTTTTAATTGCGTTTAAGTAACAAGCGAATGCATCCCTTGGTTGTCCACAAGTCTCATATAATATTCCCAAATTAGTCCATGCAGCTCTATGATTTTTATCAAGTTGTACAGCACAAATGTAAGCTTGTAAAGCATCGGTTGGCTGATTTTGTTGTTGATATAAAACTCTATTGTCATTGTAGACATTATTTTCAATGTAAAAAATCGTTTGCTTTTCAATTTTCAATACCCACCCAATTGAACACCATGTGTCTGCGTTCCCTTCGCTTTTTTCTACCGAATTTCTGTAAGAAATAAAGGCATCATGAACTTTACTTATACCAGCATAGCACCGGCCCAATAAATATAAGGACTGGCCAGATTTGGGATTAGCTTCAATAGACTTCTGTAGGTATAATATTGCATGAGACTGACGATGCTTTCTTTCTCCAAATATTTCAACGCAATGATACATCCATCCTACGCAGGCATATTTTAAAGATTTTAAAGATTTGTACATAGAAAAATTTTTTAACAATTTTGTCACCTAATTGTCTGTATATAACTGATTTTAATTCCAAGGTCAGCTCCCTTTCTTTAAGTAATTGTTCATATGCCTCTTTGGCAACTTTATATTTTTTTTGGACTTCATATAGATGGGCGATGTGAAACCGTACTGGAAAAAAAATAAAAAGAAATTTTATATTTGATACAAGTGATAATTTGTAAATAGAAGTGAGAAGTAGCTAATATATTCAGGTGCGACAAGAAGATAACACCGCATAAAAATAAATCTGATGCCATTGCAACACGAACATGTTCTGAATCTGAATGCTCCTTATTGCTGCACAAAACAACGCTAACACTACTATAATGTGCAAATTACATGTAATACTTTTAAGAACTTGGAATATACTTTGCTGGTAAATACCTGGTGGGCAATATGACACCTACAACCATTTTCAAATGATTGTCCCAAAGAAATTCCTTTCTTCTTATCTGAAAATTAAACGATGTTGCTTATGAATTTCCGAGAAAAAAGTTTTGGGATGCGAAAGTAAACGAATATGACACGATTTTTTCATACCGGGATAATACAAATATTTTTGTATCACTCAAGGATCAAAATATATTAGAGTGACCTCTATTCAAATCACCCATTAAGCGTGTAGTGCAGGACCGATTTAGTTTATGCGAATGTATGTAATATTCAAACCAGCTTCAGATAAAACCACGTTTTATTATACGGATCGATTCAGAAAATTAGTCTCTTTAATTTAAGCTTCTCTGTGCGATGGCTGTAAATACAATTTTATGTTGAATATATAGGGCGTAGTTTTTCATATATTTTAACGGAATGTGGATTGGGTCAAATGATATTTTCGATCACTGCCCGTACGTAACGTGTTAACTTACAATGCTCGCTATATGCAAACACTAACAATTTTCGGAATACCTTGAAAAAAATCCCTAAGTAATGGTATATTGCGGTCAATTGATGGCCGAAATTTGGACGGGATGAGTCAATCTTTTGAAAACGTCCGTTTAGCCATTTTTAGTAGGTAACTATTTATACCGAAAGCAGTGTAATTTTTAATATTTTGTGGTAAAAATTAGCCCATAACAATAATTTGACATAACAATTAATTTTATCAAATTTGGTTCACGTAGTAATAATATAAGATTTTCTATAAAAAGTATGCCTGTATATTATTAGTATTCGGACGTATATTGGATGCCAAAGCTACTTTCGCATCGTGTTTTGGCAGCGCTTTTTTAGCACCGTTTTGTAAGATAAGATCGTAGTTTAAGATAAACTGAGAATATCTCTTTTTTTATTCACAGCTTGTTTAATTTTTTAGTTAGCCTTAAACGGTCTAAATTAAACAAATTACTTATTATTGAAACGAAAATATGTTCGGCTTATTAATATATATTCGATTCATTTTTAACACCAATCAAACCAAATATATATACGTATATATATATATGTTTTATATAGGGTTGTTTTTATAATGGGGTTGTCCTTTCCAATTACAAGATACGTATTCGTTTTCCCTTTTTTGCAAGAAGCTCAGAAGAATGTAACGAATAAGCATAGGTTTTGTATCTTTTACTTAACACTGCACAAAAAGCTAATACAGAAAAGATGGAAATAAATATGAAGCTCTATCGTTAATGGCAACTATGCGACTCTATTGCACACAATGATTTTCTCTTATGGCCTTACAAATTATTCTACAATCATAGTGTTATTTTCTTTAGATCGCATATGGATTAATAATTTTTTTGAATGAGTCTTGACAAATCGGTCCTGTGGTCATTAACAAATATTTATAGATTTTTCAACTGAATGGTGAAATTTTGAAATTTATTTTTTTTTTTTTTTAAATTGTGTTGGGTATTTTTTTTTCCATTCTCTATAAGAGTTGCATTGGATCTGTCATATAATAACAACGTGTCGGAGAATTCGTACACTAAATACAAATGCTTCTGGATGGGAACAGATTATGCGATTTTGAAAAGTTCTTTCTTATTCTTGTCGAGTTAAATTCAGCAAATCAGAAAGAAATTGTCCAACGTTTAACTTAAAACTATAAATTGCATCTTAAAATATTCCTTAACGAAATCTCCTTTCGACTTTAACAATTAACTACTTCCGAACAAAGGTACAATCAAAATTACCAAGAAAGCGCTCATTAGAAAGGTCGACTATATATATATATATATATATATATATGAATCCTAAATTGTAGGAAATTTAAACTGTAGAATACATAAAAGTAGAATAAAATGTGTGTAAAGTAAAGCATACCTATAATTATTGTATGACAGTTGCCCATCATACCTATTTTGAATTGACATAAAATCGAATGGAGTCGATGCAAAATTCGACGCAAGTATTTATAATACAAGTGGCGTCTAAAGTCGATAAAGTTTGTCATAAATATATTTTTTACATGGTTTATATACAAAAATAGTTCCAAGCCAACTATGTTGAATAGTTTGCAAAGCTATTTCTGACCTTGAACTTGCCTAAGTTAAGGCCTGCAATTAATTCTTTTATTAACTTTCAGAGTTGTTTTAAAATACATAAAATTATGATAGACATCATTCATTTTAAAAATAGTTATCGCTTTATTGATGTTGAAGCGACAAGTAGTTTTTTAACAATATCTATTTCAAATAGGTGGTGAAATCTGTTCGATCATATACTTAACTGTTTGGTTATACGATGGTATATATGCTGGATGTTTTCGAATGTGGCACAAATGTGCGTTGAGATCTATATGGATTCTTGATCGGCGTAACACTATCCCAAACCCTACGTCTATCTTGCTTTGTTGTTTACAATCGCGAAAGTTTATAGAAAAAACTGAATTTGAATATTTACTCTTAGATCAGACTTGAAACGTGTTCCGCTCAAAGATATGTCCCAACATATGCTGAAAGAGTACATTACAGATGGTAACAAAGAACTTGAAAGAAACTTTTGCCAGAATCATTTAAAATTTTATTTCAGCCAGATTAAAAATAAGCGTACAAAAGTTACAATCGATCAAATTACCTCCACTAAATTAAAAAATTAGTTTTAGGGCGGAACTAACTTTGTTATCCACTTCATTTCTTATGAATATAGTAAGTCAGCTTGAAATTGGTCGCACATAAAAATTTTTTTTAATAAATTTTATTAAATTAATATCAGCTCGTTTTGCAGACTGACAAACAGTTAGCATATATCTAACACTCTGATGAACATTGATAGTCTCAGAGAGCTGCAAACACTGGTCAATTTATTTCAAAATTGGATATCCGAAAACTGATTAGAAATATTTTGTAAGGATATTCAATATATAATTCTTTATACATTATACAATGAATACTATCACATCCAAAGTTATATAAAATTATCCGCCTGAGTGGCCGAATAGGCTAGGGACTTGGACTAACAACTCGGTGGGCATGGCTTTAAGTCTCAAGTGCGGTAGAGTTTCAATAAAACCGATAGCCTTGGACGCTAGTGCTTTAAGACTTTCGTCTTAGAATGAATTCTCTGAATTAATATTAATAATGATTTACAAAATAAAATGGAAAATGGATTTAATTTTGATGTGTTCTAGAATGTGCGCCCTTTTGCACCACAATGAAAACGAACGCTACATCATTTGCATCCACCAAGGTGTTTAACAATCTTAACTTCAATTTTTTTTCAATAAGATAATTCAAATTTTGATGGAAAACTTCGGTTATTTTTGTTAAACTTTTTAGTTTTTCTTGTGTAGGTGGATAAGAAAATTAGCTTAGAAAAAAATAAATATATTTATTTTTAAAAGGAAATGAAGAAAATTCAAATTCAAGGTAAAAGTTTCTTATAATTAGTTAGAAACTAACTAAGAATAGGTTTAAGGTACTCATCAATTTGAGGCGTTGATTTTAAAAATTCGCTGCGGCGAAGAATTTCTTCAGACGTTATATATTGGCTTTTAATCATATAATGCAGCAAATATATATGTCTACTCTTTTTTTCTGGGTCTCGCTAGCTTTCACATGTTTACGAAAACCATCAATTTGATGGGTAATTTTTAATGAATCGTTGCAGTCGCGCGAAAATGAAAATAGGCAGTAAAACATTCCATGATCAATTAAGAATACAAACCTAAAAAATGGTTGGGATCTCTCCGCCTACACGCCCACAATATGTTAGAAACTGAGACTACCCTCAAAAAACGACAGCATTTGCATAATTTTCATAATCCCGTAAAGACATATTCAAACTACTAGTTAAATATTCTTTGACATCACCTGCACAGTCAGCACAAATATTATCTCCTTCGGTTCATTAATATGTTCACAATTGACGACAAAATTTTAATTCTAACTTATTTCCTATTTATTCTCACGCACGATTTTACCATTAATTGAAGATCTGTTAGTAAACTAGTTGAAACTTTTTTTGACTAAACATGAAAGTGATCCTGATGAACATACATCTGGCTGTCCGGATTTCGAAAACACCTTCATCTTATCGAAAGTTGTACACGAAAATATCAAAAAATTGGCAACACTTTCCGAGGTGGTTCTAGTATCTTCTACATTGTGGGCATGTCAAGTGGCACAAATCCAACAAAGAATGTTTATGCCAAATTTCAACTTCCTCTCTTCATTAATACAACAACAAAATTAACGGCTTTGCATACATCTAATGTTAATAAGGTAACCAGACATTGTATGCAGGAAGAGTCTGCGTTCTGCTCTTTCAGATTTACAGTTGTTTGCCATTTGCTTCCATTTCCATGGATTATGCTTTACCAACCCCTTTACTTAACAGCTTGTGTTAAAAAGTACGAGCTGATGCGCTCTGTTGTGAAGCAAACTAGCGTTTTCAATTTTATCTTAATGCTTCAAATAGCGGATTATTATTTGCGCTTCAAAATTCTACCTATACACTGACGATAAATTTTTCAATTACAATAGATAAATACAATACTTACTTTTCTGTTTTGTTAACGTACATGGGGCTGCATCAATTAACGATAACTGGTAGTGCTTAATTGCTGACTTGAAATCACCCAAAACTTTGTGCATAAATCCAAGTCGTAGATGGGCCTCGTTTGCACATGGAAAGTTTGGATTCAAATATAAAAGTAACTGAAGGCTTTTAATGGACCTGAAATTATAATTAGGGTTTTAAAGCATTTCATGACGTTTAAAAAACACAATCCAATATTTTTTAAAAAATATATGTAACATTGAACTATATGCAAATACATATGTAAAAAGTGCGGATACCTGTGAATTCAAGATTTGCAATAAATGCAAATCTTTAACTCAAAAAAAAAAAAGGAACTTGTTCTTCTATTGGAAATTAGCCTCTATGAAATTCAAGGATCGTTGATATTTGTTCAAAAAAGTTGATTAATTATGTAATAATATAAAAAAGAAGTGCGCAGTAAACCAAAACATATGCTTCGTTTTTAATGAGAAAGCTGGGAAAATTTTCAAGGGTACGAGCCTCCTCTTGCACATCCATTTGACAATCTTTGTGATTAGTGATTATCAATAACGTACGCGAATATTTTCAGATAAGACGATTAACGGCCAAATAAAGAAGACGAAAATCAGTGTGAGTTCCAGAAAACAGTTTTGTAATTTTATATTAAAAATTTAGTTTAGCGAAGCAATGAAATGTTCAGCGGGGATAATAGTTCACTCAGAATTTATAAATTGAAGGCTGGCCTTTCAAAATGTTAATCATCCTGATGTTAAGGAAAAAAATTTAAGAAATTTTTCTCCAAACCATAAGAATTATTACGTTTCATGATTGCCAAAATTTTTCAATAATTCTTAGCGGAATACCACCTCCGTCAACTCGAAGCCACATTCTTTGACTTCCCCTTATATCCAAAACCCAAATGAATACTAAAAGAAAGATATGGTGCCACTAAGACTATTTACTGGGTGATTCCAAAAGTGGAAACCGTGTGTGGAGAAAAGTGTATATGAAGAAGAAAATTATATTCGATTGTCACCGAATTTTTCAAACCGACCACGTTTGTATTAATAAAACTAAAATAAACAAAAAGAAGTCAGAAAATTAAATTCGGTCGGGGCCGAATCCCGACCCCCTTCTCCTAAAAAATGCAAAAGAAGTAAAGGAACAAAATTTTTATGCTCTCTATGAAGAGGGCGCAGCTGATTTTTTCTATTTTCAAAATACAAGTTTTTGTCGTAGAGCTTTCAAATTTCAGATTCTTTTGCATACTTGTAGTCGATATCTTCACTTCCTCTAATGGGAGAGTGTTTACCACAAATATTACGAAATTGCGCCAACAGACAGACGGACAGACAAATAGGCGGACATGTTTAGGTGCATTCCAAATTTGAAACTGGACAAGAACTTATATAATTTACAGGGGTTTCGAAGCTTGTTTCCGCGCGTTATAAAGGTATTGTACAAATAATTAAATTTTTATACACTATAATATCGGGTAGACGTGGTCAATTTTATCCACTTATGTACACAAATGCTACAGCGTCGCCCATAGAATATGCGTTCAATTTTGCGTACATTTATTTGCTATAGGTTATGAGGAACGAGCAAAAAACCCATTTTGCGTTCCCTTTGAAAAACAGGGATGTCCGCGTTTTTTCGACCGATTTGACACATCTTCAGTAGCAGTCCGCACGCAAGAACTTCCAATGTTTCTGTCAAATTTGAATTCGATAACTTCATTTTTGCGGCCAGGAGAGCAAACGTTGCACGGACGGACATGCTTAAATCGATTGTGAATTTGATGCTGATTAAGAATATATACACTTTATGTGGTTCCCGACGCTTCCTTTTGGGCTTTGCAAATGTTTTGAAAAAATGAATATACCCCTCACCCTTCGGTGGTGGGTATAAAACAAGGACAAGTAAAAACACTACAGTGAGACATGGGCCGCCATTAAATATTCTCCGCCACTACTACTGCTACTACTTCACATAACGACTTTTCATAACAAGACTTTATATGAGAAGCTGTCCAAAGGATTCGAACTTTTTCAATAGCGTTTCTCCTTGGACTAATGAACCAAATTTTATCAAAATACCTCAAAAATTCTGGCTTGTAGGTTGAACGCAATATGGCAACATGAAAAGACAAGACAGATTAAGAAAGTGGTTCTGGGTTAATCGGCGTAATAAAAGATGGATCTATCGCAAGCTGTTCCTTGTATAGCATATATGCGCAAAAATATACCATTTTATCATAAGCAGTATAGTATAGGATGTAAAAACTAAACGTTAATACTTCACCGGATTGTGTAGGTGTATCTGATTTTTCCCATTTTTGTAAAATACACGTGAAGAGCAAAAAGCATAGTTTTTTAAAGCAACCCCTATATGAGTGGCTTCATTATGAATAACGTTATATAATAGCGTTGATAGCAACATCAATTTAGCCCTATATATTTCTCGAAACTTCACGTATTTCTATCTTATTTTTCTTTACACTCTAAGTTAATGAACTTCATAACTATCAAAGTCGGTGTGTTCACCCAGTTTAGTAGTTTAGTAATTTGATATAAAGAGGTCAACGTATTATTTACTACGAAATACTACTTCTGCAACCTTTCTTGACAATGCAAACGAAATTTATTTCTATTTTATACGGAGTAAAATTAAAGCTATTTTGTAAAATCGTACATTTTTACTTAACGAACGATGGAACTTTATAGTTTCAGCAAAACCTTCACTTTATTCAAGTTTTAAACCAAATTTGGGGCAACATTATGTGTGCTGACGCCCCGATAACTAAACGATTGAATGTTTTTGTCTTCGCGCGCGAAATAAACATTGTCCTTCTGGAACAAAGTAATAACGAAGTGAGTTTTTTATGTGTGGTTTTCAACAACAAGCTATCCCTACGACCAAAACTTGCTTCATGTATTAAATTCACGTGGAAATCAAATTTGATTTAAAAAAATAATGTAAGAAAACATACTGCTATCGAAATAAAGAAGGCAGTTCTATCTTTTAAAAGTTTTCAACTAGACGTTTTGCTACGAATATTGATCAATAATAGATTATTTATTTTTTTTAACTTTGTCAAACGTATAAAGGATGTAATGAAACATCCATATGAATCCCATTGGACGAAATTTTTGGTCCACTGAATTTGGAAAGAGAAGCTAGTAATAAGTCAAAAAGTGGAGAAGTTGATGTTAGGTTATGCCTGATGCTATTATTTCACTTGAATTAAGTAAATACCATCAACAGAGAAACATCCAAACCTATTCTTCAGTTTGAGTAGGCTTTTACTAAAAACAAACGCTTTTATATTCCATTACTTCTTTTTATGGCTACGCCCATTAGAACTTAATAGAAAACGTTGCTTGCAACTGCACAATTGCACTTTTTCATAAAGCACAAGAGTATTTATTTACAAACATATCAAAATCTGGCAAGCAGCAACATACCCTCCTTTAATTCATTTATTGATGGACGCAAACATGGGGTAGCTTCAGCACAATTGTATTGTACTACGGTTATTGATGTTTTAGAATCTCTTATATTCAATATTATGTGTTTTAAGCCCAACCACTCACATAAAAATTAGTAGCAATTAAATATTCTTAAATAAAATATTTTTATTCGGGAAAGCTGAATAAGCAGGATATTTTGTTATGCTTCAAATAGAAAATACCAATCACAAGGTCGATGTCCGCACAAAAATATAAAATATGTACCTTAAAAGCAAATTTTTCGCGTTTTGTCAGTTTTAGTTTTTCACACAAAATTATTTCCAAACTTTAAAAAACACAAAACTACATTTAAAAGTAAACATTAATAAAGTCCTTCCACTTATCAATTATTTAGTATTATAAAAATATAAACAAAAATAATTCTTTAGGCAGTACATAATAAAAGTTATGGCGGCAGTGTCTCAAGGCAATATGTGACTAAAACCAAAGATCGTAGAGCAGCGTGTAGGTAATAATAGACACGATGTCAACTGACACAGTGGAGAGTTTTGTAAGCAATGCTGCCACATGGCTAAATTTGCTGCAACATTTTAAAAACACATTGCGAATGGTGATTCTACATCCCTGACATAGTGCTGGGAATTAAAACAATTTGAAATTTTTATATGTTTGTAAACTTATAAATTCTATATGTTTATAGTTTACGGTACGGTTTTATGATAATTTTCAATTTACTGCTGAAACGTCATTTTACTATAATAATTTTCAATTTATTATTTTTTTATACGTAACTGCGGTTCCCTCTCGTAAAAATCTGCCCGTGTTTTTTTACATCTTGGCCACGCTTTTTAACGTATATTTTCCATATTTTTTTTGAATAACTTGAAGATTTCGTCGTATAGTTTTAAAGTTTTAGGGAAATTCTTTGTGCTCATTAAACTTAATAAAAGATTTTTTATAAAAGGCTTTTGGAAAAGTTTCTATACGAAGCTCAATAAATATATTTTGCCAAATATTACATCCATCACCATAGACGACTCACCACCATGTTTATAATGTTTTCAAAACGCTAAAGATATCTTACGCATTTAAATCCATCTAAGTATGTTGATGAATCCCTTCTGTTATTTTTGCTGGAAGTTTTAGGTCATAAGAATTTCGGAAAAGAACTTGCAACTTGAAAGATTTTTTTTTTTTTAATTATCACTAGATCTACGGAATATACACACTCTCTGGAGAACTTACGAAATATATAAATTGGTCGGTCAATATTACCCGCTAAAACGACATCTATAAAAATTTGGTAGAAAGTGTCTAACAAATAATTATTATCCTTTTGTCGCAAAAAAAAGAAATTATGTAAAGGAAAATTATGTTTGCATTCGAATGTTGAAAATCTTATTAATACGTTTCCTACTTTCACCTATCTCTAATAAACACGACCGGCAAATTGACAATTGATGATATGGAATATATATGGCAACAAAATATATATAAAAGTCTCGAATTTTTCATTGTGAAAACCCGATTCTATTTATACTCTTAGGCCGCTATTTTGTAAATTCAATATGCAATAGTGCGATTTCAATCGAAGTTTTCAAAAAAATAATTTTTCAATGATAACGATTGAATTGAACGAACTGCTTTGATTCGCAATGTGACAAAACACGCGCTTTTGGCTAAAGCATGTTGGGGAGCACAGCATTTTACTTGGGAAATTCGTTTTCCGATACAATCAATCTAATTTTGACTACATCACTTAGTTCATGAACGATATTGTACCATGTTTCGTCAAGCAAGGCATAAGAGGGTTTAAGCATAGGATTGATAAATCCATAAAAACTTATTTTTTAATGCGAAGTCGCGTTAGGACATCTTTTTTTCCAAGCCGTGAAGAAAAGCGGCGATCCTTGCCGCGAAATTCAGGAATATTGATAAATGACAAGCAATGTTTGCACACACCTAATAGTCACAAACAAAAATCTTAAGCACGGAATCTATGGGCCGCAACATTTAATATAATTTAATTATTTGATTCTAGATCTGCCTAGAATTTCAATTAAAAATTAGCAAATTGGTCAACTGGCAGACTCGGGGCTAAAATTCTTTCTGCTTACCTGGAATTTTATTCGACAAAAGGTAAATATATGTTCTTTATATGTTGTCTTAATATATTTTTGAAAATCAACGAAAACAATATTCTTTTGTACCGCCAAACCAAATTAATATGCAAATATGTACTAAGGAAGTTTTAAAACCATTACTTTTGAAAAGTAAAAGATACTTACCAACGAAATTCATTGAAGTGAAAATAAACAATACCCAAGCCGTATAAAAACGCCAAATCATAGGATGCTTTCCGCTTCTTTTTGAAATATTTTTGGTAGGCAGACAATGCTAAAATATCAGAAGTTAATATGAGAATAAAATAAGACTACTATTGTGTTCGCAAATATCAACAAATTAACATTAGCTTACAACTCGATCAAATCAAGATTTTAATGAGTTAAGCCAAACATTTGTCGGCTACGATTGCCCCGAATCATATGCAGTTATAAATATTTCGAATTTAATATTCATATAAAACTGTTTAAAACTATAAATGCAATCGCAAAGAGTAGGTAACCTGCTGTAGAACCACATAAAACTCGGAAGTAGTCCACCAAGAAACTTTATTATTGCTTTTTTGTTTTTCCTTACACCGCAAAGAATACAATAAGCTGTCACTGGTTGATTTGATCAGAACATGAAATGTGCCTAAAGGCAGAACCCGAAAAGCATTCAACTGCTATCAGAAAACGTTTCAAAGAGTTCCAAAAGCGAAAGGCATGCGGAAGAATGTCTGTAACTGTACGCTCACTATAAATGCCGTGTAGGCTAATTTAATGCTTAAGATGGCTGTGAGACATTTAAAGTTCAAAAGTTTTTTACCATTTCTTTTATATGAAAAGATCTACAAACCTCTTATCAATTTCTTTCTAGCTACGAGATCCTGGCGCTATAGACCTATTTCTATTAAAATGGGTCACTTGAATCCGTAATTTCTCTGCGTTAAAATAACGATATTCGTATCACGCATAGATTGGAAAAGATTCGTATTACCTTCATAATATTCCTCCACCAATAAGTGCAGGTGACCTAATTTGCAATAAGTTTCAGGTTGAACAATCGTTTCTTTGTTATCGTGATATTTTTCGTCATCACGAAAATTCGGCTTTTCCTCCTTTGTCCCCAAAATACACTCGCCACAGTCATTGTGCCAACTTAATAGCATTTCGTTTCTTTCCGGTATCTCCTGTTTCACTTTGTTTGTTGGTGAGTTCGGCGAAATATTTTCATTAATATTATTATTATGGGCTAAAATAATTATATTTTGTAAAGCAGCTATTGCACGTTGAATAACGTCACGAATCCAATTGTTCGGACAATCTTCCAAATTTATAAAGCCAAATTGACGACTGGAAGTACAAATTTTTAGAAGTATAAAATTTTTGGTGATATAAATTTTTGGTGGTATAAAATCGTCACACACAAAATAAATTGCTTTGCTGTGTGCAAAATATAAGAAGACAATTAATGGAAATTTTTTATTTGAATCGCAAAAATAATTTACATACCTGTCCAAATCTGAAATTAATTGAAGTTCATCAATAGTGAAATCGTCGACATTCATTTTGCTTTAGATTTTTTAAATATAAGTTATTGCACAGATTAATATAAAACACACGGAAACTTCTTTCATACCCATACGCAATTCACAAACACTATAAATTTTATTTATTTACTTATAATTTCTTACAATATTTAAAGTGATATCACTTTGTTTTACCTAAAGCACACCATCTACAGTTTTTATATCTGGCAGTGTTGCAGAAAACATTGTGGACCAAAAATTTGCCCACTTTTCTGTGAACTTTTCAAGAAGCAAGCTGATAAGAACGTTTATATTCCGTGCGTTCCTAAATCAAGACAGTTTTGTTTTTAAACGTGTAAAAGGTGTCCTCAAATTTTTGGCATCACTTTTGCCACCTTTTGCGAAATGTTCCTATTCCATTAAACAGTTCTAAAGCCTAATAAACACTTCAAAATCATGTAGGAATTGTTCACAAACCCTATTAAACAGACCTAAAGCTTTTTAAACATGGAATGAAAATGACAAAAACAGAAAAGTGATTCCTTCATCGTTAAATGACGATGTAAAATTGTCAATTCCCAACAGTCGACAGAGGGAATAATAGAGTTGCCAAAGTTGATAAATTGTGAAATAATTTGACAATAATTTAAGTTGGGCAAAATTGAGAGTATTGTGAAAAAAGTTGGGCAAAATTGAGAGTATTGTGAAAAAAGTTGGGCAAAATTGAGAGTATTGCGAAAAAAGTTGGGCAAAATTGAGAGTATTTGAAAAAAGCTGGGCAAAATTGAGAGTATTTGAAAAAAGTTGGGCAAAATTGAGAGTATTTGAAAAAAGCTGGGCAAAATTGAGAGTATTTGAAAAAAGCTGGGCAAAATTGAGAAAAAGGAAGGAAGAATAAAAAAAATCGCACTGTAAAGGAATTCATTTTCACAACATACCGTTGAAAATGAAATACCGATTCACAATTGATTCTTGTGTACGAAAAGTAATAAACATTTTTTCATTGCGCTCTAGTCGAAAATAAAAAATTAAAAAAAGGAAAACGAAGTGGAAAAAATATATGTTAATCTCAGTGAAGGTAAACGTGACTTTGTCGCTTGTGCTGTGGTCGCCTTGCAGGAGGATTCATTTACTACGCCATGTGTTGTTTGTCGCCAATTCTTAATTGAGTTGATCTTTCTTCCGACTTATCATCAATTCAAAGTGCTTTGCAGTCCCTGATCAAGTCTGCTAGAACCAACTTTTCTGATATTGAATACTTCTTACCTAAACATTGGTGGAATTCTTCCCTGTCAACAATTTTTCGCAAATGCCAAGCTGCAAGGAAGAAAATGAATAAATATTCCAATCCAGGCAATTTCATTAAATATATGAAAACACTGAAGGAATGGAGGTTTGCAGTTAAAAAGACGAAAAGGGCACATAGAGCCATCGCGATTAAAGAGTTATGTGATAATGGCAACACCCGTTTTTTCTAGAATTACACCAATGGTCATCGGCATTTCAGTCGGTTGTGATGTGTGCAATGACCATGGTAAAAAAATTTGATTACAATACCTTCAATTCCTTTTAGTAGTTTCAACACCCTTTTCATTGTGTGGGCTAATGTAAGTCTTACATTCCAGAAAGAGATCTATTGTTGCAGGTTGTGATGGATTTAGTGGAAGTATGATATGATCAGAGCACTGTTTGGAGGAAGCCTAAGTATCCTCTCGCATGCAATTAATAACTTGTGGTCTATTAACTTTATACCCTTAGATTTGCGTTGTAGTGCAGGTAAAGACTTAAATGATACACACAAACCTTCCTGATTCCAATAGTTTACTCTTTAATACAGAGAAGTTAAAAATGGTCATCGTAGAATACTATATATATATAATAATGAAGCAAACTGCAATACACCATCCATTTCCAATATATTTTTGTCCAGTCAATTGTAGTTTAAGGTTGGAGTTAAAGGACAGCCGCACTCGTTATTGATATTAGAGAAACAAAAATCAAATTGCCCACTAGTGCCGATGAAAATGAACAAAAGCTTGACTTTGTTCTATGAAAATAAACAAAAACCCAGAGAAATTCTCCACGCAACATTTTTTTTTTTGTTTATGTCTCTATGCACGTGTTTCATCCTGCTGTATGGAATTTCTTATAAAAAGCTCGGATTTATGTGAATCGTGCTCATATATCTTGGGTTTTTGTTTATTTTCCAAATATCTTTGAGATAATCTGGCTCTTGCACTGTGAGAAGTAATGGGGTACATCATTTAACTACCTTACAAAAGAGGGGAAATGTTACGTAAGTAAACGGTCATCTCGGCATTTGGTGGCTGAAGTAATAATTTGGTTGGCAAGCAACAAGTGGCTTTATCAGATGCAAATTAATTTATTATTTGGCTTAATATTGGACATAGTGACCGCCGCGCTTATAAAGGCCGCAGTTAGAGGAAGGCGGCCTTCACCCACCAAAAACTTGTTATCAACTATAGGTCCAGGTAAGTTCAGCTTTGCATCTGGACATGCTTCAAGATTTGCTTTCATTATGGTCTTTTTTATAATGATATATCCGTTGCATCCCATATTACGGGCGCCTTTAAAGGTATGGTGCTTTTGTGTTTGCCTATCTGGTGTCCTCGCGAAGCGACACTTCATTCTAGGTAGTATATGGGGATTTGTAATAGGTTTGGCTCAAGCATATATTATAACCATGCTGTATATTAGCGTACAAACTGCAATAGCTATGGTTAGCAATTTATCAAGTGATCATTTACCAGGCGGAAATGAACAGCTAACCAAAGTTTGCAATATATTTATTTATGTATATAACATTCCTAAAATACGTTTGGAAACTTCATAAATTCTAAAATAAACAAAAAAGCTTATGAACCTTCTTTTTTAATCAGACACAAAATTGACGGTAACGATTAAAAAAAAATGTAGGTTGAATTGAACCTGTATATCGATTGCGAATATATATGTATATTTACAATCAAAAATGACTACAACTATGCGATTCTGATTACTTCCTTCCGTCAATAATTTTCAGCCCCTCAACGATCTCCTTAGTTGTAATTCTTGGGTTTTATTCTACTAACTTCATCAATGTCAGCAGCCCGTCAATAACGAGCTTGGACCCGGAAATTCAAGCCTCCATTTGTAAATCAGTCAAACTACTACGGAGAGCAGGAGCACGATCCATGCAAACATAAAAGTTGATTTTTTGTGCATTCTCATTCCCAACGCTCCGGATTACGGAAATTCATGTAGCATTTTTTCCACCTCTATTTTCCAAAAATTTCACTTATTTGAATGATGCAAGACACATATACATTCAACCTCACATGGCATCAAATTAAAAGTTGCTTTTTCAATTCAACAAGTTGTAATAAGAATCTTTTGAATTAAATATGTTTTGGACATATAAGCCACCAATCTATTGGCTTGGTCCATCTCCACCCAACAATCCAAAGAAAAAAGATTTAAATATGTTAAAAATTACTGAAAAAATTCACAAATTCACTTATTTATATTAGAAAGACGATAAGAAAATTAAAGAAACCATGTGGAATTTGTTTACGCAGCTATGAAGCACAGATTCTCTGTGAAATGAGTATACAATGGACGTAGGCTATTAGTTGACAGGCGTTTAATATCCCGCAATGAACGACGGTATCGATATTGCAAATTCCTTCCACTGATGTGGAAGCACAATCAAACCAAGCCAAGGCATAGCGGTAAATTGGAAGCTACGCAATTTTTTCGCTCTTATGTGAAATATAACACAGTTGGCACATGCTTTAACATATATGACATGATTTTTAACATACTTCGCAATGAAGGAACAGATGAAATTAAATGGGCGAGTCTGAATGGCTATACTGAATTTGGTAGCAATGAGGAAATTTATAAAATTAAATGAGCGAGTGAAAAAATATTGAAAAATAAAATATTATTACCCTTGACAAATGTAAACAAAAATCTCTTTAATAGGAATCACAAATTGCACATTAGCCATCATATTTTTCACAGAGATGCTTATTTTAAATGCTTCATGATGTAGAAAATTGCCTTACCTCGATTCGACCACATCACATTGATGAGTAATGCGTCGTTCAACTTGGTGTAGGATGCTTGTTCTTGTTCAAGTTGGTGTAAGATGCGTCTTCTTGTTCAACTTGGTGTAAGATGCCTCTTCTTGAACATTGATGAATGAATGAATGTATAATTATAGAAATTAATTGGTGCGACATTTTGAAATGTCTCATCCTTTGCTTTACAATTGATTTGGCTATGTCGTCCTCCGCGTGTCTGTGTGGAGTTTGTTGTTGACACACATTGGTAGCCTTTGCGCGCAGGTTGGTATTGAAAATGGGCCAAATTGATCAGAGCAGAAACTCGCAGTGGAGCAGAAATTGAACGCAACTCAGTTTTTCTTAACAAAAATTTGTATGTTTCTGCTCGTTATTCAGAAATTATAAAAGTTATAAATCTGAAGTTTTCCCCATTTACTTTGCGAAACACTCTACTCTTCACGTGCAAAAATGGAAAAAATAGGCAATACCCACACAAACTTACAAGTGATTGAATTATTTTTTTTTTTAAATTTTGAGGTTTTATGCACAGTTATCATAGGGCTAACAAAACATAATGTTTAAAACTATTTTGTACACTTCTCAAATGAAGATATATTACCTGTCTAAAAACGGGTTAGTTCTAAAATGAATATGGAAGACAGCGCGAATAATTTGTAAATATTAAACGTAGAGTCTCTCAAATTTGTAGTATTATAAACATGCTTATAAACAGTCTCTCTCAGAATTTGTATAAATCGAACTTAGAAGCTCTAAAAATGAACAAAAACTGCTCAGAATGTGTATGAGAAAAAAAACATATGTTTTTTGATAGAAGTAAACGAAAGCTGTTTACATCGTACATCACTTGTCGTACAGGATATATTAAGTTTGTCAAGACGTACGTAATACCACAACCACTAATATAGATTCATATTTTACAGTAAGTCTTGTAATAATGCCAATTAGCGCAATTGTCACTACGACTATATATTTATCGTAACGCAAACAAGGCAGAATATTTAAATTATTTTGTATATTCCTCAAAAGAGGATCTATTATCTACCTAAAAATGGGTTAATTATAACGTGGCCATGATAGACACCGCGACTTGGTGGATTAATTTTTTTTTAATAATACCAGCGATATGGGTATTAAATAAAAAAACATGGAGAGTAGAATGCGAACAAGACGTAATTTAACTTTATTTTTTAGATATTATGACAAACTAAAGTAACACACTGCAACGTCCTTCCCAAGTCCATTTTAGCGTCCATAATACATCATTTAAATGAACCTTTCTTATCTTCGACGCATTCAAACGTAAAAAGGACTTTCTCTTGTTGAGGAGGACGTAATATATTGTTGTTTAATATGGGACCCACTACTACATAGACTAAAAATGAAAAAATGAATCGTTGAAAGCAAGTCCAACTTATGCAAAGCAATTTTTGTACTTATCCTTACTTTGTTCGAATTAAATGTTCGAAAATGTTAAAAATTTTTTTTATTCTCGCTATATATCTATACTTCTTCTATAACATTGCAACGCATTGAACTTTGGAAAGGGTGTAGAAAACGTGGCCGCAAGTAAAATTGTTTACCTTTGGAATGTTGTGAATTAATAATTTCGGCCAGCACTGAGATGCACTTTAACACTACATCATCCGACGGAGGAGTAGCGGACGGTACTCGTCTTTGGAGTACGCAGCTTGTTGACGGCGTTCCACATGGTACTCAGCGTCTATCCTATCACCCGC
>CCAG010014453.1:0-12924 GCA_001077435.1 Glossina morsitans morsitans
ATCTGAACAGTAATCACATACATATATATATATATATACATATATATATATATCTATATATATACATATATATATATATATATACATATAGATAAAGTGTGAGTTAAAATGCATTACCGTCGTCTTTTTTTGTGCTTTTTAATAAAAAAAAACAATCTGCAATGCAAAGCTTGTTAAACGTGTAATAATAAGAAGGTTAAGCGAATTGAAGTTTTTCGGTAGATTGTCGCGACATGTGTTAATAGGATTGGAAAAAATGTTGCCCAAATTTATGTTAATTATTATATATATATGTGATATAATTTATGATGTTTACGATGAAGAAAATGAAGTAATAAAAGTAAAGAATAATAATTTTAATATCGTTTACGAATTAAATTCTAAATAATACAGTCAAAGTACGATTCCAATTCCTAGACTCACGGCTGATTGCCGCAAATAGGGCAATGGGAATTCACGAAAAAAATAATTTTTTACTGCAAATGAAATTTACAAACCTTTTCTGAGCAACATCGCAAAGATGTCACTTATGGAAAAGCCTTTCTTCGCTTGCGAACCTTTGGGCTTTGGGCAACTTTATTGAGAATTCAATTTGTGTGTGTATATGCAATTGAATTACATTGTAACTATCGTTTATAGAGTTTTATTACGCCCGATTATCAAATTTAATTCAAAGTTACAAAAGCTATAACAAGGAAACAAATAATTTTCTCCTATGCCTAGTGGTTGATCACACAATGCCACATTACGAACCTGATTACGGATTCCGTAATCCGGTAGTCCGGTGTTGTTATTTAAATAACAACAACAATATTAGATAATTACAAGATTGCTCTGTGCTACTACTACTGTTGTGCCATTGATTCGAAGTCAAATCTAGTTATCTCTACCAAGAGCGATACGAATTTCAAAGTTGCATTAAAGTGTCAATGAACTATTAGCTTTCTTGTTGACTTCAAGGTCTATTTTTCTTGAATTTTATTTTCAATGTGTTTGTTTCAAATTTCTATAACATATTTTGAAAAATAACACTAGCAAAACGCTTAGAACAAACCGGGTGATTGCATCGAATAGAAGCGATATTTTGACTAGTCTCTTTTTTAAACCACGTTAAGTCTCTTAAATGTAACAAAAAGAAAAGACCAGAAAATTATATACCTTCCACGGTAGAAAAACTCCTAAAAAAGACTTAAAAAATCAAAAGAACTAAATTTGCATATTCTATAATAGTGAGCGTTCGCGGCTGATTTTCCTTCTGTCAGAATAAAAGGGGAAAGTTATACGGCGTATGTGTAATAACCACGGAAAGCAAAGATGTTCACAGTTTTTGTGGCTCGTGCGTTCGGCAGAAGAGCAGAATGACAGACGGACATGCTGATCAAGTATTTAGATTATTTATTTATATTTATGGGGTTTTCGAGGCTGGTTTTTGCGCGTTCTAAATGTATATTGTGTAGGCGTGGTAAATTTTTCCCACTTTTATACATAAACTAAAGCATTGTCCACAGAATATACGTTAACATGTTTGCAGACTTATCTGCTGCAGGGTTAATGAACTAAAAAAATAATTGGGCGCATCCTTTGACCGATTTAGCTCATTTTCAATACCAGCCTGCATGCAAGAACTTCCAATGCTTCTAGCAATTTTGAAGTCGATAGCTTCATTTTTGCGGCTAGAAGATTGTTTACAACGGACATTGCAAAGACGGACGGACGAACGGGCGGACATGCTTAAATCGACTCAGAATTTGAAGCTGATCAGGAATATATATACTTTAGAGGATCTTTAGAGCTTCCTTGCAGGGTGCAAATGTTTTAATAAAATGAATATACCTCTCATTCTTCGGAGATGCGTGTAAAAATGACACAAAATTAAAACCTACGCCTAAAAACAGCTTACACCCTAACTGCAGTGAATATTCCGGCTGAAAACTGAGATAGCAGTGTGAAGAACAACGAAAAATTTGGACTGCCGCACAAACCAATTGATAAAAAACGCGACTGTTAAGCTAGAATACCCCGCTGCAATCCCCAGTATAGTAGAATGTAATCTAATTAAGTTATAGCCGCACCTATGATGAATGCTCGATCGGTAAACGTGTAAGACTTGCGGGGAGGCCATCATAAATAAAAGCCGAAGATTCAAATTTCAGTAAAACTTGTGATTGCAAAAAAGCTTCTAGTTCCATTAAGATTGAGTACCTAACCGCAATCAGATGTCTGACAAAAAATGGAGAATCCAATCGAAAACGGATATCCCCAATGCATTGAAATTCCAACGGCGTTCAACGGATTACAATGCGAGCTCTAGTTGGCACATCGACCAAGTTACAAGCTACAAACATAGCTGGGGTTCAAATTCGAAACCGAACATCAGTTCTAATTTACACTGCAATACCCGACTTACTAATTAGATATCGAATTAATTCCAATTAGGCTGCTTTTTCCAGCTTAGCTCGACTAATATTAAAGTTAATATTGAAATCTTTGATTACCATTCCATTTTTATATAATGGAATTTTTAATTTTCAATAACCTGCCTTAATATACGGGCATACCGTTAAATAAAATAATTTTTTTTAAACGCTTATTATGCTAATGAACATAAAAATGATATTATATAGGGTATGGTGTAGCAGCAGAATCGAAATAAAGATCAAAAAAGAAAAAGAAAAACAATGGCAATCACGTGTGTAGGCCTTAAGTACTTTTAAAGTAATAAATCAATTAATTAATATAATAAAAGGTCTATATAAGCTTTGTTTTTGTATCGCTTACTCTCCTTTTCAATTACGAAGAAACTGACTTGAATTTTGTATTTAATATAACGGTCACAGACATAAGCAATAAGAAAGGTAAAAGCTTAAAGTAAGAGAGAGAGAAAGAGAAAGTGTTGTTCACCTTCTTGATCCGCGATATGTACTCATTCCTATTCATATTCAGTCGACTGCAATTCAATCTGTTTGATATGCCATCCAGCAATCCGTCGTCTACTTATGTGCTCACGTAAATATTTTTAATGCCTATTCATTGTCCATTAAGCGATGAGGTAACAAACAAATTAACTGAAACTTTATTATCTGCATTAAAAAGGCATTAATTTCATTTGCACTTATAAGCGCACATATATTTGTTTAAACTCTTACAAAATTGTTTCGGGAGTTTCTCTCAATTGTTTAATTCATGTCACAAGTATAGCTTTTTTTTATTTATTATTTTTATTATTTGCACTATTCAGTAGCAGCGCCTTGCAGGAATGCAGGAATTTTCGAAGACGTATTTTAATAAGTTATCCTCGGCCGAGTTCGTGTTTATTATTGTTTCAATCTTTTTGAACGCAACTTCATAATGAGTATAAATTACCTAATCACCGTTTGTATTGCAAATGGATCGATCACCCATGCTCTGTCTGTCTCCGATTGTGAAATCGTTTGCATTAGCGACAGTGGACGGGAATGCGTTGCCACATGCATTCTTAAGACTTTGAGTTTTAACTAATGCTAATATCCGCTTAAACGGCATTGTCACTCTCGTGGCGATACCCAAAGAGAAGAACGTTGGAACGTCGTCAAAAAAGACCAGTTAAACTTAAATTTTATATCTCATACCACAAAGTATAAAATTCACTAATCTTGCAATTCATTATCTCTCATATATCTCAAGCTAGTTCTTGCCAAAGAATTGTCGAAATGGAATTACAAGATATTAGGTAAAAATGTCGACCAACGATCGAAGTGGTTACTGTTAAAAGGCTATGAAACAAGACAAAAAGAAACGATCCTTACCATCATTTCATTGAATACCGTAAAATGCCCTAACGATAAATTCCGTTAAACGAGCTGCCTTCAAGAACATATACCTTGTTTGACTTTGCTTCGTTTTATTTTGATTACGAGAATCCTTTTTTCAAAATTTTCTAATCAAAGCAGTTTTCTCTCTTAGTTCAAATAGAACAAATTTTTAATCAAAAAAGACCTTAAAAGAAGATGTCGGCTATGATAATAGTAAAAATCTTGAATGTGCCTTTCGAATCGGTGTTCATCAAATGGCCTTAAACGCCAATGTCCAGAAGGCAGCATCAGAGACCCCATAAAGTGTATATATTCTTGATCTGCATCAAATTCAAAATCGATTTACGGACAGATGTCCATCTGGCCGTCTGTCCGTCCGTATAATGTCTGTTATAAACATTCTCTTGGCCGCAAAAATGAAGCAATCGGCTTCAAATTCGGCAGCAACAGTGGAAGTTTTTGCACGCAGGTTTCTATTGAAAATTGGCCATATCGGTCGAAGGATAAGCTCCCAGCACCACGTAAACTGAGGATACCTTTACTTTTCAAAGGGAATGAAAAATTGGTTTTTTGCTCACTACTATAGCACAAACTATAGCAAATAAATGCACAAAAGTTTGAAAGCGATGGTGTAGCATCTGTGCACAAAAATTGAAAAAATTGAGCATGCCTATCCAATATTATAGAGTATCAAATTTGAATTATTTTTTCAATATCTTTATGACAACGCAGAACGAGCTTCAAAAACCCCATGAAGTATGCAGATTCTGCACCAGTTTCAACTAATGAATGCACCTAAACATGTACGACTGTTTGTCTGTCCGCCTGTCTGTTTACGCAACTTGGTGGTATTTGTGCTCACGTATTGCGGTATTTGTGGTACACGTTCTTCCGTTAGCGAAAATGGAGATGCCGCCTACAAATTTGCAAAACAATTTGGAATAGACCTAAACTTTTCAAAGGACACGCCTAGAACGCCCACATGCCTCTACGACAAAAACATTTGTTTTGAGAATAAAAGAAATCAACTGCACCCATTCCATATTATAGAGTATGGGAATTTTGTCCTTTTACTTCTTTTGTCTTTTTTGGGGATAAACGGCGATGGGTATAAAAGATTCGGTCCCGACAAAATTTAATTTTCTTGCTTTTTTATTTTTTTTTATTTTTTCTGAACGATGACTGAGCAACATGTGCTTCATATAAAATAATTTTTTTTTTTTTTTATAATTTCATAATTGGTTCTTATGCACGACCCATTAATTAAAATGTCTTGAATAGTTTACAAGTACGGTTGAATTGGAGAGAAGAAATTATTAAAAATTAAACGAGACCTTTTATGGGTTTATCGTAGCATAATTAAAATATAATTGCATTTCATGCAATAAATATTCCTTTACTTGCTTAATATTCGATTTTCTGCCACGCACTATAAATTTGTCTGCATCACTGTATCAAATGATAATATGCTAATAACATGAGATATATATATGTATGTGTGTATGTATGTATGTACATCTGTATCGGTTTGTGTACATTTGCCTAATTAGAGTATTAATGAAAGAAAAATTAAAAACAAAAAATTATACGTTACCATCGAAAGGCAAAAAAAACATGCAATCCCGAGTAACAACAAAAAATTGCGTTATTTTTTTTTTTCATTACATCTAATAAAAAGAAAAAAAAAGGCGTGTTAATAATTAAATTGTCAGAGCTATTTGCTGCCTTGGCTCATATAAGCATCTTTTATTATATTGAAGAAGCATAGACGATAAAAGAAGAGAAAAAATAAACTCCATTCAATCCCACATAATATTAAATTACTATAGTGTACGGCTTAAGGCAAACCCAATAGTATATAGCGAGCGTCAGTAAAACAGCTGAAACTTTCACTTTCAATTTGCCCATTTCTCTGCAGATAGAAGTGAAGTGAAAAACAGATTGACTTAAAGATACAAGAGAGAGAGAGCTTAACGAATAACTTGGCCTCATTGAAAGCCAAGCAATGAGTTTTCGATGATCTCGCATTCCGTATGCGTTTGTTACAATTCGCTTCAGTTACATATTATGAAATCTCGTCCAACAAAAACTCAAGGAAACTAAATAAATTGAAATAAATGAGAAAGTTATCGTCGACTTAAGACGAATTTTGTATCCTCAACATGTCAAAAAACTATATAAAAGTTGTTGCGAATTTTGGTATCTTGGAACTACCACTTCTTATAATTACTTGTTGCGGTTAGTTGTATGCTCTTGGAAGTGTTTTGAAAATTTGAATTTTTTAAATTTATTTACTTTTACCTTTCTTTGATTTAAGTGCGAATTTTTATACAGACCACGCCTACTCCTAAGTTTGATCTTTAGTTACTCACTAGCAAAATCCTATTATATGCCGGACTTCAGCTGTCTATTACATTTTTTACAGTTGCGGGTTGTATTGAAAGGAAGGGACATATAGACGAACAAGGCTACATGACTTTAGAATCTTTAGAAAACCAAAAGAAAGCCGAAGGATTTGGCTCAACCCGCATTATGATCAACAATTGCGTGTATTTGTGATTAATTTAAACGATAAGATAAAATAGGTCTTCTATGAAAGTAACATGCTTTCAAAGAAATAAAGGAAAAATAAGATAGGGATCATGAATAATTGAAATCAAATGGCTTACTACTCACTACCTAAATGATAGTTTTGTTTTGCAAGATTTGCTCGAATCTCTCAGCCATGGGACGCAAGCACTACTGCTGCTACAAACATATTAATTATCTTAAAATACCTATTTACGCTATTTACGCGTTTACGATGAGACGAGAAGCAAAAGCCAGTTTGATACAATCTATGCGCATTTCTTTTTTATGTATTTCTCTCATTTCTTTAATTTACTCGAAATCATCTTTAATCATGAATTCAACAGCTGGTCGTTGGTTTGGCCGGCTTGTCTATTTAGGACATTTTGCAATCGAAATAAGAGCTTCAATGTCACGGCTGTTATGTTACGTTGCCAACCGGTATTTTTAGTAGTTTTCAGTTTACTTTTGTTTTTTTTTTTTTTTTTTGCGCTTTTTCTCTTTTTATAACTGCCTTTGTAACTTTATGTACTGTTACATCATAAGTCTTTAAATGAATAGTTAACTTGTTTTTATGGATTTCTTGTTTTTTTCGTATTAATGATCATCATCTTAACCGGTATATACATCCGTATATGGACTTTCGTTTAACAAACATGTTCCAAAAATTAGTGAAGAAGGAAATAACCATAAATTAGCGCAATATAATCGTTCATCTGCGCACAGTTGCAATAATAGTGAAGAAAGGCCTTTGAAATGCATGTTATGTGTTATGCGAACACGCACACGCTCATCCCAAACACGCAGATGTTTGATCTAAAAAGAAAATACTTTTGCTAAGTAATATTTCAAAGTGTCATAACTTACCACTTACCTTTGACATGAACTTACCTTTCAGTTGAATTTGCGAAATGTTTATTATTCATTTTTGCACTTCCCCCGACAGTTGTGCTACATAAAGAACTACGAAGGTATAAGAAAATTTGAGCTTTCTTTGTTAACGCTTATCGAAGATCAAAATTAGCCTCTAGGTCAGCCAGTTTAATGTCAGTATGTCTGTCCATCCTTTTACAATTGTGCTTTTCAATTTCGAGTTTTAATGCTGCAACCTTCTATTTGTATGTTAACCACTGTAATAGAAACATCACAAGTCACAAGACATTTTTTCTGGAATTTAACAAGACTGATATCGGAGCTTTTTCTTATATTTCCGAGGAATATCGAAATTAGTACAACATCAACAAAACTATGACAAAAATACGTACAGACTATTGTCTTCTATGACTAGTGAGCGACCACAATGCCAGATTATGCCCCTAAGTAGTATATCCCAGATTTTTCATTGCGCTTCTAACATTCCAATTCCAATATCTACTGAAAAGTTTCCAAAGTATATATATATACGGTAAAACTTGAAAGGCTCCTGTGTCGATTAAGACATCTCTCTCTATTTATCTATCTTGTCCTACACCCTGTAGTTAAAATTGGGCACCTATAAGGACCACGCACAAGTCGCCAATAAACGCTTATGGTAAACGTTTTCAACCCTTTCCCAACGAAATACTCGCAAAAAAAATGTATCTTCTTACGTACGTATTTGTACAAATATGGCTTGAGATGTGAATTTACTATGGTAGGGATGGACTGTTAAAGAGAATTTTTTGGAAACTTTCTCCTGATGAAGAAAAAACCTTTTCATGGCAACAAGGTGAAATGTTTGATATTTTATTATGAAAGTACGTAAAGAATTATATCATACAAACCGATGGAGGTTGTCCAACTATGTTGGTTATTAGATAAATTTAATCTACAAGTTAAAGATAAAAAAGCAAGGTCTGCCAACCTATTTACTCCTCATATGATAGTAAACATTATAAAGTTCAGATATCTCGCATAATGTTTACGAATACCTTGAAAGCTAGCTTGAAGAAACCTATATATCACGCGTTAGTGTATCGGTCGATTACATTTGGTTAATTATTGTTGAGAATTGTTTGTTATTGACACAAAAACTATGCAATTATCTGACTAATTCTTATGCAGTTAAGCCTTCAACTTACACTTCGGTTCGCTTTCTGTATTTATTTCTGTTTTTTTGTATCTTCTGCTTTTTCGTTCTTTTATCAAATGTAATTAAAAGAACTAAGAAAGTTATATACACTTCGTGTGAAACGAATTTTGAGTGCGTAACGCCTGCAGAATATATTTTTAAAATTTCATTTGTTTATTATGTTCCGTTTATATTGTGAGAGTTTTTCAAATACTCAAAGCTCATCTGCGAATTCACTTAATAAAAAATCTCATATCATATAAAATGATTTTCGGCAAAATTTTAATTTCGACGCATATTTTCACCAGTTCGTCAATCAATGTTTTGAAGTTATTGACAAAAACATATATTTATACATTTTATTTCTAAAGTTAAGTGGTTATTAACTAGATCTGATTCGACGTATTTCGCTAGAGACGGTTGCCTTGTAGTTGGCCCTATATTCTAATTTGATTTCACCGAGTTTTGGAAATTTGAACTGAAAAAATTGATAAAAATACAATCGATGTGAGACTGCGTGCCGAATACCTGCCTTGTGGCTTAAGCTCACGTTACCCGCTGACACACTAGTTATTTTAGCATGGACCGGCGCCCCCCTGTAGAGAGTGCGAGATCAACTGGCACCTTACTATTTAAAGTTCTCCAGCTTTTGAGTTACCACAACCACTTAGATACTCGCCGAAAGACTGTACTCAGCAGTAAGGGCTCCCCGCCGTTTCCACCGAAGTATCCGCGTCGCTATCACACTTAGGTTTCTCTCAGAAACACAAGAGATTCGTCTAGGCAGTCGTGATAATTGCATTAATGGGCGTTCTGACACCCGTGGTGCTTTAAGCGTACGCTTTGGCTTTACTTTACGCGACCGTAGTCACTCTTGCCTTTGGATTTTCCATACGATCCCGGATTAGCCAATCCGTATTATCCTTTCCCAAGATACGTCGGCAGAATACAACTGACATGACCTGCTCCCTACTCTCGTCTACTAGATATAGAAAGTGCATTTGCGAGGTTCTAAGCACGATATAAATCACCAAACTTCGATTTTCAGTTCTATTTCAGTGTTTAATAATTCTGACATCATGCGAATAGAAAAAATCCCCTGATCACGAAATTCCTCTCAATCAATCATGTTCAAATTACGATTGTCAACGTTATCCCGACTACACATGTAGTTTTAAGTGTTACTTATGAAATAAAGAAATTACTATACCTTTCTTTCTATTTGGCGACTATAAAAATCCGAAGCGTGACAATTGTGAATAACTTAGACGCCTAAAGAACTTAATCTTTTCAATATATATATGGCTTAAAAGAACACTTTTAGTATTTGCTACTAGAGCAGCCTTTTTTTTTTATTTTCACAAATCGTTGCCATTATTAAGGTCTATTTCACATTTACGCCGCAATTGTATATTATTTTATTTATTTTTTAAATCTAATTAAATACGAAATTAGTTAAGGAAAATCTCCGCAAGAAAAACAAAACCAAAAGTAATTAATTTTTGTTTTTTTTTTTTCTCTATAACTTTCAAATCAATATCATTACAGGGTACAACACCTTTAAATTTGGCCATCTGTGTGCGTTTACTTATCTCAAACAAGTTTACCATCATAACCGAAAAAAACCCGACATTAGAGCTGCAGTTAATTATGACAAAGGGAAGAGTAAATATCGCATTTTTGCTTATTTTCCATTGCATCTTAATACCACTGACAACATGCAACGAAGCACAACAAGACGCAACAACAACATCAACAACAATGACAAATTTAAGCTCATTCACCGCAAATATTGGTAAAGAAAGTATAAAGGCATTGAGACCGACTATCTTAGGCACTGAGCTACGATTCGGCCGTAATCTTAATCCGGACAAGGTACGAGTGGTAACAGTAAAATCCGATGATGGCTCCGACGTTGAAATCTTGGTGGGCCGAGATAGTAGAAAAGGACGAGCACATCCAAGCGAAACAAGTTTTTTCGTACGTAAAACGGATGTTGCAAGACATCCAGAAAAAAGGACTGCTGAAATGAAAGCAAATGCCAGTACTTTACAATTTCAACATTCACCCGTTTTACTAAAGCAATTAGAATTAGCGAGACAAGCCAAAGAATACAATCAACGTAAAGCTGACGCTGATGAAAGATTAAAAAAGTTGCAAGAATTAAAATTAATTAAAGCTGAAAGTTTCCAAGAACAACAAAAGCAACTTTTGGAACCGAAGAAATCAAGAGCAGCTCGTAGAATTCATTTTGAAACTGCAGCCAATCAGTTTTCGCCGCAACATTTCTCTGAAGAAATATATTTCACGTCACCGCCAGAAACTCGGCGAGTTGAACGACGACAGCCTACTTATATTCCTTTAGATAGGAATAATAATGGCTGGCAATTTCCCGCAAGTGAATTGAGTAATGGAAAACAGTTGCGTAGTTGGCGCTGGAAACCTATCGAAAGTCGGAATTTTCAACCACAATATCGACAAGAAGATGCGCAACAGTTCTATCCATCAATAAATAGGTATAATCAAGGTTTTCCTACTGATCCGCAAAAGAAGCTGGAAGTAAGTGATCAACATAACGCCCGGCATACACGTTACATTGATTCGGCAACTAGGAATAGTTTTATCGAAGATTTAACAAATAATAAATATCTACGACAAAATCTTATCACCAAAAATAATTTCATACCCGCACAATATAAATCACTTCGTCTACCAGAACCGATTGTAATTACATCATCTACCGTGGTAAAAAGTGATGCAGTGGATAACGTTGGAAAAGCTATAAACTCTCCTAATGAGTATTCAGATTCAAACTCTTTCACGCGTATGACATTAGCAAAAACTTCGAATGTTATGCCCAAGACGTCCCCCAGCGAATCAAAAGTTGCGGATACGGGCTCTATAGTGCCCGTTATTGAAGGTATACGAGTACCTGATACACCCGAAGATGAATTGAAGACTTGGCGTAACGCTCGCGTTCTTAATAATCAATTGGTACCATATCCTGTGGGCTACACGCCAGCAAAAGTCGAAATGCAAACATTCGACAGATAATTTATAAAAAAAAAAAAAATTATGACCCAAGCAACTTTTTTTTTTTACTATAATAACTTAAAGGATCACATCCGTGTCTAAATGCTTATTATATAAAATTTTAAGTTTTTATTGTTATTGCTTAAGTTTACACAAACAAAAAAAACACACAAACTATTTAACGCTTAAGAAAAATTCGGGTATATATAAAGAGAGTTAAAGAAAAAAGCTTTGCTACACTCAGTGCTTCTTCGTGATTCCGTCCCCGTTGCCATGCGAGTTACGCTACGAGGTGACACCATCGTGTTATTTATGAGTTCATTATCAAAAAAGGATACACCCATACTTTCCAAACACAAACAATTTCAAGAAATTAATTCATTTTTCACAATTTGAAGAAACAAAAAGCTAATAAAATCAGGTAAGTGAGTTAGATTTGGAAAAAACTCATATAACATAAGGGTTCATCATGATTGATTGTGAGGTATTCACACGTTCTGCTATACTTCTTGATAATTGGCGCGGATTTTGCTCCAATATTGCCTTTAACAGGTTGTCATCAAAGTCGGAAGGACGTCCCGTCCTTTAAGGTGGTCGGAAGTTAACTCGACCTAGTTGTATAAGGATGTATGTAACACCCAGAAAGACTTGAGGTAGATCCATCTTTTATTGTACTGATCGATTCAGAATCACTTTTCACATTTACCTAAGATTGTCTGTCCATGAAACCATCTTGTTTTCATGTGTTCAACCTATAGATCGCAATCTTTGAGATTTATTTGATGAAATTTGTTACACCGACATAGTTTGTCACTGGAACGTGGGCTATTAAAAATAGTTCGGATCGAACCAACTCTCATAAACTACCCTTATTTTGTGAATAAGGAAAATGAATAACTATTAAGCAAAGTTGTGTGGGTGCACCGCGCCCCACTATGATGTTTTCACCGTTTTTGGTTAATATTTAAGAGAGGTCTTACCTCATGTTGCTGAAATCCCTGATTCATTTCACAACCGGTGATTTATATAAATTGGATATGAAACGTCAGCAAGGAATGATCATGTCTAATTGGTAAGTTGAAATCCAAGTCAGCTAAATCGACTGCAACTACACAAACCTCTTGAAAAATTGACGATGGTCGAAATCGATTATTCACCAAAGGATCTTTGTATGTTCCGAGGCTTATCGATCAGTAATTTGCTTTTTGTTCACTTATGGCCATATTTAAATAAAATAATCGTGCATACAGGAATTACAATTATATTTAAAGGAACAACATTCTCTAACTCGCCCATTTCATTATCTAAGATCACTTTCTTCCGTTAAATTCTATTTTTAAATGCACGATTTTACAACAAAACATGTCAACTTGAACTAATCTATTTTAGTTGCAATGAACTCATTGTCAAACGTCATGATGCGTTCAAGGTCGAAAGTTATTAACAAATGGTGTACATCTGCAGAGGGCCCGTCATCTTTTC
>CCAG010014455.1:0-28940 GCA_001077435.1 Glossina morsitans morsitans
AAAATTCTTCTTCAACCTAACCCAAATTCTTTTTTACTTCAATTGTTTTTCTCAAGTTTCACTAATTTTTTTATTTGAACACATTTCTCATCACATCTGCAGCAGGAAAGATTGCAGTGAGCGCAATAAAATTTTAATATAGTAAAATTATTCAATATTTATTAGCGTTTTTTTTTTTTCATTTTTTAATGTTTGTTTTTTCCTTATGAGTTTTTCTGAATTCGATAGTCATCGCCGTCGTCATTGTTTATGTGGTGTAGTGCAGTGCTTGTTTTGGTTGTTATTCTTATGACTTCCAGCATTACAAGTATTTATTATTATTTATTTTTTGTAGCTGTTGTTCTTACTATTAGATGTTGTTTACATACTTGTCTCGTTTAATGCATATCGTAAGGAAAACTTTTAAACTCTTGACGCTATCGTCTTATATCTTTTGATTGATTTTGCCTTGCGTTGCATTAAAACGCTTAACATTTTCTTGAAATGACTCAAAATTAATTGCATCCCTACTGACACATATCTGTTCATATAATAAGCAAGACTTTTAAGGCAATAGAACTTACTGTTTACGAAAAAAGAAAAGCATTTTGTTTATATAGCTTAAGGGGCATAAAAATAATTTACGAAACAAATAAATCACGTAAATGGAAGCAATGAAAGGACATTGAATTTTTTTTTTCTATTTACGTGAGACTTTATCGCGTATGAAGTAAACCGCGAAAGTTATGAGAAGTTAAGGTAATTTTTGAAATTTCCAAAAATCATACAGCGCTTGCCACTGTTGAGCAAAACTGATTTTCTCTACTTTTTATATTTCGATATACTCTCCAACATGGACCTCAAAATAGTTTATGGTGCAGATCGGCAATCTTCCTTGGGATTAAAACTCCTGGTACGGGATTTAGCAAAACACCTTTGACATGTCCGAACATTTACAACTTCCCTTGTCCATAAGTTTTTGCAAGCAACTGAAGCGCTGATTCCTTTCTGGAACTCATACCAAACGCAATGCTTTAAACGTGCCTCATCCATTACGCTTCACTTGCTCTTCACTTCCTTACGCACTGATGAAAGGTCCTCTTATATCCTATGAGAGGTACGCTAAATAATAACACGAGCAATATGGCAAAACTTTCCCCTCCAGTCTTTTACATGTATATATATATATAGATATAGAAAAATTGAATTTCACTTCAATGAAACACAATAGTCAGTGCACGATTACTTGTTATTAGGCCGTAAATTAGAAAATATCACATTTGTCAATGAAATTTGCTCTCTTAAAGAACCCAAAACGATTCTATCGATCCCTGAACTCTATAAGAAAACTTACTTCATTTCCCACGTTTATGCGTCCAAATGGGTTTTATCTGCACCAATTTCAAGAAGCGCTTCGGCAGAATTACCCATATATTCTAATTATGGAAATTGCGTTACTTAAGCGTATCCATAGATACCTAATTGAGGATACTCCTAACATGATGGTAGACCATTAAGGGTGCCTTTTCAACTCTGACATCATTCTCAACACTTCAGGTGTCCCCCACGATACTCACTTAGTTTCTATTCGACTTATCTTGCACATTAATTATCCTCCATGAACCGTTAAATTTTCCCATATTCAAATGTACGCATGTAAGTTTAAACTATGCTCGTCCTTTAACTCGGGATCTCACTCCTCTCTAGTTCAGACTGATTCAAATAGTTTAGTGCCGTGGTACTCATTCATTTCGTAATATTCAAAAAAACAAATGTAAGAAGCTTTCATTTCCAAGGCAAAATTCCGTCTAAACGAAATGTTTTATCTATTCACGCATGGTGTAGAATGTGGACTCGTTCCTTGATCTAGGTTTTGTGTTCGACCATAGATTTCGAATCAATTTACATGTTAAACAATTTCTAAACACAACTAGATCAGTTCTAAGCTGATCGAGAGAATTCATCATACGTAACAAAATAGCTATATGCGAGTTTAGTAGGATCTGTACTGGACTAGTTGTATGGTCACCTTATCCCTGTGCCACTGCTTATATCTTTTCTATCTTCTCTCAAGAAACATAGGGTAGTCTTACGCTTTATCTTCATGATAAAGGTGATAAACGGCGTCATTGACTCGCCGGTTTTGTAAAATTAGATCAACTTTAATG
This sequence comes from Glossina morsitans morsitans, assembly GCA_001077435.1. NCBI lineage: Eukaryota > Metazoa > Arthropoda > Insecta > Diptera > Glossinidae > Glossina > Glossina morsitans. Next base: position 2,148 of record CCAG010014455.1, read on the forward strand.
TTCATGTCCGCCAATCGTGGAAAGCCAGTGTAGAGTTTGGCAACTCTGTGCGCACGTTATAGTCGTCTTCATTTTTTCTGCAATTAATATTTTAATTTCTTTTCGAATTTGTTGGCTATTTAGCTTTATTGTGCCTAAATTTATAAAAAACGTTAAGATAAAGTGAGTGAATTTAAAGTAAAGGAAATATATTTTCCTTACGCGTTAATTCGTTTGGTTTTTCGAAGCAAAAATTGAGCCCTGGTATAAGTCTCTCTTTTGTTTTTGTTTTGCTGTTTCTTTTCTCTCTTTTTTTTAGTGTTTGAATTCCATCATGTGTACTTAAATCTTGCGCTGTCGAGTTATGTGGTGTTATCTCAAAGATTTTTAACTAATCCTTGAATTTAGGTGTTTTGCCTTTGTGTTGGAAGAGTAGTTAGTTTCCTTATTCATATTCACAAAAGTGGAAGCAGACAACTTGTTGAGAACTACAGACGCATAGCCAAGTTGGGTGTCTTGCCTAAGCTGTTCGAGCGGATTCTGACTCAGCATATTCATACTTTATGTAGTTTTATAAGAGACAGCACTAGCTAGCACCTAATTAAAGAAGGAGCAGCGAAATTATGCCTTAAGGCTAGATTCTCATCGTCCAAATTTAGCATTTACAAATCGTAAAACATCTAGCTAACGATGGACGTCGGCCGAGATTATTCCGGCTATCTTAAGGAATAGTTGCTTTCTTTAATTAATTAATTTATTATTAATAAATAAAATATATATATAATCTAATTGGATGCTTAAATATCAACTCGCGTCTTTACAAGATCAGCCAGAAGTCTTCAAATTGAAAAAAAATTAGTAATACTAAGAGTGAATATTAATGAAAAATATTTTTATTTTCTTAATTTTTTCAAATATTTTTTTATAATTTACACAAATCACGTAAATAAAATTTCAAATATCCTCATGTCAACGTAGGCATATTTAAATAGAGCGAAAAAAAAACAGAACATTCGATAGTAACACAAAAATTTTTCAAGCCCATAGCGCTTCAATGCGTAGCTGAAATGAATTTTTTCGGTAAGATTACCATTAAGGTGAGTCTATCAACGATCCATTTGAAGCAAATATAAAAACTCCTTAGTCTTGTTGTTAGTTTAAATAAACATTTGTGTAAGTCATAAAGTAAACACATGCTGTTATAAAAAAGTGTATATTGCTATGAGAAAATGGATATAAACGTTTGTATCGAGGCTATCGAGTGCAAAAAACTTTTATGTGGCTATCATGACGGTGTTGGCGGTGGTGGCTACTGACAGACCTTTCTAGGTCTTTATATGATTCATGTGTCAACGCAGATAGTTTCTTGTTAGCCAAAGTAACAGACGACAACGCAGCAATAATGGCAACAACAACAGCTACATAAAAGAAACAGTGACAATTTAATTAATAATTTATGGCGACGTGACGTACGTTAATCAATGCTTTTCAAGGCGACTTTTGAGTGCACAGCAAAGGCAAACTTCAATTGAATTTTTATTTTTGTACATTTTGTTGCTAACTTGATTCAAAATAAAAGCACATCAGTTTTGGCTGACGTGATAGGCAATAACATAAGTTAAGCTCATTACAAACTGCGCTATTCATGTGTGCTTATTAACGAAACCCAAAAATTTTGCTTTATTTTATCCAATTATTTCATGTCTCTTTATTCCCGCAATATTCTTCTCTTTACATTACTCCTAAATAAATGAGCAAATTATGAATTTTCTTCTATTAGATCAAGTTTCTAACTGTGTTAATCTGTCCGGCATTCAGTCTGTACATATATCAATGAAAAATATCTTTTAGTGGACTTTGGAATGAATACAAGACAATCAATTATTATGTTTACAGAGAGAAACACGCAAATCCCGTCGGCAAACACGCAAAATTTATAAAGGATTTGCGTTCCGCCATACTTGTTGTGACTCGAATATTGCGCGTATAGAATTGTAATTATTAACTAACTTCTTCTCTTATTTGACTTCAGTTCAATTCTGCAACAAGGAGACTATGAAATTTACTAGCAAGATGACATTTAAGACAAAAGACATTTGGCAGAGTGAACGCAAAATTTCTTCCTGACGATACGGCAGCCTCTAAATCCGTATTTTGTAGATTTATTCACAATATATGTAGAAAGTAGATAAATAAATAAATATACGAAATTATTTAAGCGGCCTTTCAAACAAGCACACTGTTTGACGTCGCGAGCTTGTATGCGATAATTACGAAGATGAAAATCGTCCCTCATTCGAGTTCTACGCTTAGGTTTAGCCTTTGCTTTATATTTGTTGAGAGTACACATTAGTTCGGTTCATTTTCACTTTCTTCGTTTCGTTTAGTAAAATGGATAAGATCCGTTCAGTAGAATGACGAGTTTCTATTATTTGTTGATCTTTTGCGCTTTATCAATGATAGCGACAGTATGCGATGATGTATGGAAAGACGCCCGATATAGTATTGATTACTAGCTTCGGCGATTTAAGAGTGTTAGCTAGACATTTGGGGTAAAATGCAAAAAAAAAGGATTAATTTACTTACCTTATATAGATTTGAAATTTATGGTTTGGTTCATGCCTTTACACTTACCAAGCACTTTTGTTTGGAATTTATTTTGTGGTCAATTTGCAGCTGTTTTCTCCTTTAAATGAAACTCTAAACAACCAATACAAACTGCTGTTTTGCTTACGGCTGGCTTAACAGCCTTGAGAGAGCGTTTCGAAACTAAAAACTGGTGAAAGTAAAGTGCATGATCAGTGCCCATAACCCTCTCTATTAACGAGAAACTTCTCAATTACGCAGTTTGGCTTGAGCCGGCGTGTCCCAAAGTTCGCTACAAAATGGATATATATATATTCCGTGTGTTTTTTACTTATATCTTATAAAGTTGTTTTATTATGTCGACGTTTTACTCAAAGTTTTGCCTTCAAATAACAATATTATGTAAATCCTGAAGAAATAGGTTATATAATTAAAAATTTCTTGCAACTTTTTTTTGTCTTTTTTTCTCTATTACAGAGATTTGAGCAATAATAACATAACGAGACTGGAGGCAAATTCATTTTTCATGGTAACCCAACTAGAAGAATTGTAAGTAATAACTTAGATTTTAAGCTTTAATCCCAGTATTCTTTGCTATTAACGTAGAATGAAAAGGAAATACATTAACTAAACCAAGCACGTACAGATTCATTGTCTGATTTTATTTTAGGCTTTTCGTTAAATCTTTGAGATAAATATAAAATAGTATATAAATTGTTAACACAAAAGTCTCAGCAAGATATCTGCAGATATGTGAAAGTAAAATAGAAAAAAAAAACACAAAAAGAAAGTAAATAATTTTCATCAAAGGAAGCAAAAAAAAACAAAAAAAAACAAAATGATAACAAAAGCTTAAAGAAATTTCCTTAAGAAATGCGTTGACACAGATTATCGTACTACCTCTCAAAAAAATCTTGACTATACATCTACTCGAATAGTGTGTATTTTGCAGCACAATAACTGAGACATACGCTTAATAATATACAAAATACCCGGCGTGTTGTCAACGCTTAGTTACAGACATTGTTTTAAGTGTCAGCAAGCAAAAAGTTATCATTTACTTAAGTGTTAATAGCAAACATAGTTGTGTGCCAAACGTTATGCTTATTACGATTAAAGAAGTGTTCTTTTTTATTGAAAATACTCTTTTTGTAAATTTGTGTTTATGTTTCTTCTTTTTCAGAACTTTAGCGGATAATAGCTTGCATCTTATTGATCCATTAACATTTTACGATTTAAATAAATTGAAACGTTTAAACTTACAAAACTGTGGCCTTAAGTCATTGACAGCCCATGCATTTCAAGGCCTAACCAATTTAATATCCTTGTAAGTATTTCCCAGAGAGAAACTTTATGAAAATTTTTATATGGAAAAGAATTTTACGTCATTTTTGTTGTAATGTTTAAAAGATTAACTTTACAAAAGACACGTAAGGAAGTTACATTTGCCTTGAAGTTGTTCTCTCTCGTTTATCAGTCACCTCACGAAAGTAAATAAAACGAACGGTTTCATATTAAGTTCGGATTCGTATCGTTTTGTCGTTTACAATTATAAAATTGGCAATAAATATATTTTAGGTCCTTAACATAAGTTGTGGGAGGAAAGACTTTGCCGTACGAGGCGAGACTGTTTTCAAAATTGATAGGCGCGTTATATATTTCAAGTATCAGCTTCCAACCCATTTTTTTTTTTTTTTTTTTGCTATCACCAATCAATCACAACATCGTGACGGTCAGAAAGAAGTGACTTTGAGAATTCTTGCAACAAATTGAAAAAGGAATTTAGGCATGACCTAGCTGTACCAAAATGAAGGGTACGAGTTTGACTTTTGCAGGCAAAGTAGCAAGACTGCCACATCAATATTATTGAATGGAGTGTGTAAAGCTAGCTAGAAAGTTTTGACGGGAATCGGGTAAATTGAATTATCTAAAGGGAACATATGTAGTGTGAGTATTTTTTTTGTATTTATGATCGTATTACTTGACCGTTGTCCTTGGAATGTTCGCGTAATGTATTTGAGGACTTCCACGAAAATACCTTTTCGTTTACACTTCTAGCGTAAAAAGATTGATTTGCATTGAATTGAAAAAAATTGTGCGGAGATTTTGACTTTCTGTGATTTTTACCATGCAGTCAAATGAAAAACAACTGCTTAATGTTTTATATTTTTCAATAAATTATTTTTGCATGAGTAATTTTAACGCAGTCGTATTAGCGAATAGATTTTCATCCTTATCGATGCTAGACATATTGTATGCTATGTATGAAGTAGTGTCCTATGTGTCACGCCGTCCTTCGTATAAAGTTAACTAACATTATCTGAGAAACCGATCCGATTAATTGCAAATTTTGTTCACAGCTTCGACCACAATATTGAAGAACTCGATGCTCTCGCATACTTATATATCTTCTTGAAGCAATTTGTCAAATTGTCAACAAACTTCCAGCGAAAATATGTCACAAATTTGTAATAGAAACATTCAACGCATGAAAACAATACCATGTCAGTAAACTAGGGTTATAACCAAAAATTCCGCTTTCGTTCACTTTTCTACACTTTCGAATATTTCGAATTCACATTTTTGGGTTAGCCGTGCTTTTTGCAAAAATTTTAAAATTTTAAACTTTGATGAAGAATAAAAATAATTAAATATTAAAATTTTGAAGCTTATGTCACGACTTGTTCCTATAGAAATCAATCGAAATTAGTTCCTGCATAAAAAGCTTTATAGCTTTGTTCACTTTCAATTCGTATTTTATTTATTTAAAAAATTCTTCTTCGTTTATCCACTTGTTATCTATTTTGGGGAGTTTCAGATCACTTTAATACACATATATATATATATATATATATACATGTATATCGTTATAAACGAAAGCAAAACGCTCAAAAGTTGAAATTTCATTAGTCATTTTATTAAGTAAAACATAAATAGAAAAATATTAAAGAGAACATAACTATATTTTTTGCGAAAGGCGGCAAGTGAAATATAAAGAGCAACAAATGTATTCAAGTTATTCGCAGTCGATATGTAAAAGATTTTCCGTGGTTATATGTCTAAAAGTTCATATGCGTACGCATTTATATGGCTTTACTTGATCCGATAACGAACAAATTGACTTCAATGGCAGTTAAGAATATATTAGGTGTACAAATAAATTTTCTGTATTTTTTGATAAAATTCGAATTTAATTAAAATACAGTTGTTTGAAAGCTTAATAATCGAAATATGCACTATGTTTATGGTCTTTTGCAAATATTGGTTAGCTTGAGTATGACCTCGTGGTAGAAACTTCGGGGTTTCGAGAAGAATTAGTAATCGACATCATTTTCACATACACCAAATTTTGTGAGCGGCCCATCTGCTAAGTATGACATCGGAATCGGAAGCAGGCGTGCTTGGAGAATATGCTACAATCGGAAGAATTTCTCAGCCAAAGTTGAATATCACTTCCTAGGTTGCTTTTGCTCGAGACGGAGACAGAAGTATATGAACACTCATTGTTCTCAAGATTAAAATTGCAGCCCAACTAAATCATGTCTGTAGTTTCAGTTAAGTTTTTTTGCAAATTAAATCAGAATAGTAGTAATTCACATCTATCTCTGGACACTTTGATGGACACCGAAGGACAGCTTGTCAACCACTGAAACTTCAAATCAATTCAAAGCTACTTTTACGTGAAATTTTGGAAAAATGAACGCGACACTGACTTTATAAAGCAATCAATTTCACCCCAGAGAACTTGTCTGTACACCTAATATTTTATAAACACGCTTGCCTACCTTTAGGCGTAACAATCAAAATGAATGCTTTCACATCTATAGAATATCTATTGATAATTCAGGATATGCTTAAAAATAAACGAACGAGCTTAGTGACTACAGAATATGCAATATTTATATTATATATCCCTTAAAGGCCAACAGGAGAAATTAAAATAATTAAAAGATTTGCAAAATACCTTTTTACCACTGAAAATAGAAAAACATTAGCACAACAATTCTCCTACGGCGCATAACATTATTTATTTTTAAACTTAAACGCCCCTTATCTAATAGGAAGACATGCAATTTTTATTACTTTTTTATGTGATGGAAATTTAAAAAGGTATCATTTAATGAGAAACTTAATATGCTTGTGCTAGTAAATAAAAGGAACACTACAATAAAATACACATTAAACTTAATTCAATTCTTTTTATATTTTATCGCTTCAAATATCTAAGTCCATTAATAATATTCATATTAGGACTTTTCTCTCCTTTTCTAATGTTATATTTCGATTTAAATATTACATAATATATACAAAATTGTTCGATTTTATTGTTGTTGTTGCTATTCTTCTTTTTTTCTTCTATTTTGCCAAAACGTACTCCACTTATTGTTTTCGTTTAAAACGCAAAATTTTTATTGCAACCAATTTGTTCCACTGCCACCATGACACCAAACCCATCAACTGATAACGCTTTGGAATGCAAAATACGAAATGCAAAAATGTTGTAATAAAAAAACGAAGACAATTAAATGGTAACGCCTTAGCTAGCATGGATAGCAACAGCCTGCAGCATCTGCCAAAACTGCGTACATTACGTTTAGAGAGTAATTTATTCTACCGGATACCGACCAATGCTTTGGCTGGATTGAAGACACTCGAAGCACTGTGAGCATGAAAAAACCAACACACAAAACCTTTATCGCAAAAACAAAAAACAAAATATAAGGCAAGAAAAAAATTTCGTGGCACTTTCTCATCAAAATCAAGTATGTTTTTCCTATATTTTAAATCAATAAATTGTATTGATTCAAATTCGAGTTTCGTCGACATTCTCTCACGATTTGTTTGTTATGACCTCATTCTAGAAAAAAATTAAAGAACTCGTGGGACCTTTGGGCGATAAATTGACTCAATTGAGTTTTACAGTTTTCTTTTGAAATCAACTTTACATTACAAAATAGTCTCGCAGAGATCGAATCAAATGGGAGACAAATGGCAAAGCATTACAATCAATCAGCTAAGTTCTCTCAATTTTTGCCGAGTTATTGAAAATGCGTATAGTCTCACATTATCGACAGTGGTAGAGAATGCCTGTCCTATTCATTAATTCTAGACGCTTCACTGCAAATTGGGCGGCCGTTTTTCATATTATATGTTGACAGTGGAAAGTGGAATCAATTATCTGGCAAGGTTGGGTCATTACTTTTCATGACGTCAAGCCTACCTTCATAATGGTTCTTGCACCTTAATTCATCTTTGTTCGCATCGTTACTTCATGTTAACTTCTTCGCATCGCACTTTATTAATCCCTTCAAAGATGTGTCAATATCGCTCGAAGTTGACGGCCGCTGTGTAGAAGAAAATGAAATTTTTCTCCCTCAATTGATTTGATAGCCAAATATCTAGCTTCTTTCTGTATCCAGTCTAACCCAAATTGCTCAAAATAGTTTTCTATAGATAATGCTTAATTTTCCAACGTCTGGACAAATTTATCGATTTTATCAATGATGCGTCGACCAGAGCACAGAGCATATTTGCAAAGCATCTTCACCATAAAAGTCGCGATTTTTTTTTTTGAAGCATTTCCTTTTTTGGAACAATGATCGCAAGGTAATCAAAGTTTCGACGGAATTAACAATTGTCACAATTTTTTTTTAGTTTTAACAATTTGTGAACCCCGTCACCTATCAAAGGAGATTTTCTCGCCATACATTGAAAAAAACGTCACGAAGTTTTTTCCTTACCAATGATTTTATTGTATCTTAATAATAAACACGCTTATTATCGAATTAATTATGTTGATTGTTTACATAATCGTGGGGCATAGAAAAAATTGAAGGGGATAAAAATTAAATTGAATAACTTTTTCACTAACTATTTGCAATGCTTTAATTTTTCATATTTACATTTGTATGTATTTTTTATTATCATTATACTCGTGCATCCGGCGCATGCTATTGACTTTTATAGCCAATTAATACACTTTTTTAGCGAATTTTTTTAAATAAAAAATAATGTACAATATTTAGTACACCGTAGTTTTTGTGGCTTTTGCGTTCATTTTTGGTTTTGTAAAAATAATATTTTGGTATATAAAAGTTTTTCTGGAATTAAATTTATTGCATACGATTGTGGACATTTCATAACGGCTGTGTGTTGTTTATTTTTCATATGCTATAGCAATCTAGGCAGCAACCTATTGACAATAATCAATGATGAAGACTTCCCCTACATGCCCAATTTGGTGGTACTGTAAGTATTTAAAAAATTTAAATAAAATATTCAAAAAAAAAGTAAATAACGTAATCGTAAGGCGAATGTAAAAGTTCTCTACTGGGAACATTTCTACGCTTAACGTGTATTATCATGAATTGATGACGTTTGCATTGAAACTTTCCGATTTTTTTAAGCGCACGTTGCAGTTTTTAACAGATGTCTTTGTGTGACATTTCAGTTGGTTCTCCGATCGGTGCCCATTTGGAACCAAGCGTTGCGACAGCCTTCTTTTCTGTTTTTCAAATCTAATTGGGCACCCTACTACTACTGTAAATATATATGTTCGTGTCGGAATTATACGATTATACTGATCTTAGAAATTTCAAGCACGTCGGTGGTCTCAGATGGGTTTACGCAAACAATCACGACTTTATCTCATTATATATTTTTGATCAGCGTGAAATTCCAAATCGATTTAGTCACGTCTTTCCGTCTGTGTGGTGTACGTTGTCGAGGCAAAAATTAAGATATCGAATTCAAACTTAGTAGAAACATTGGGGTTTGTTTCACGCAGGTCGATATTGTTAAATCAGGCATACGCCTACACAACTCTGTTTTTCGAAATAAAAATTTTTGAGTTTTTGCTCATTAGTGACAAATTATGAAAGATAGAAAACTACAATTTTTTGCATTTACTTTATGGGAAGCCAAAAAATCGGCCACGCCCAAAAAAAGTATATCACCAAATTTTCACTTTTTTTTTACTTTTTTAAGTTTTCTTCTTATTGTCCGTAAGGTAAACAAAAATGAACGTTGAAAACCATACATTGTTCACGTGAAGACTTATTGTCTGTCTAAAAATGTATTAATGCTTAAATATGTATGGCGAGCCATACAAGGTGGTGGACTCGTTTTTCCTCGCCAGTACAATAAAAGGGCTCGGAGAGTAGAATACGACAAGCCAAGTGCATTAATTCCAAATTAAATATGATCGACGTCACCAAACATACGATTAATTTTTTCTTAACAATCCTGTCGATATCGGCGTTTAATAAGAGGGTTTGGAGAGCAGAAGCTGAACTGTCATAGACTAAATTGAATTGTACGAAATTGAATTGTAAAAAAATTCTTTCTTGTTTATTTGAGGCTCATCATCGCTGTCATATTTATGTGTGAAAATAACGGGCTGGTTAAGGGAATTATAAGGGATTATTTTAAACAAGGGCTGTTAGTAATTCAGCTAAAACTTCCAAAACACATTAACACCAATGTACTCACAATAAGTTGCGACCTGATGTTTTATCTTACCGCAGCATGGTAAAACAATGGTGTAATGGGCACACAAGACTTGACTCCAGCTGTACATAATTTTCTTACTTATCCTTTCTGTTAAAGTTTGTTTTACGTATAAATGTATGTTTATTTGTAAGCAAACAGTTTTCAAAATTAACCTTTTAATGCTCCCGAATGCAATGAAATGTGTTTCGTGGTTTCCAGTGAAATCGTGCGACGAAATTACTGAATTTGATGAATTATTGAAGGTTCCGCGGACTAAATTCGAAAATTGGCGCGCAAGCTCACAACTACAATGCGTCCATAAAGTCGGACAAATCTGAAAAAAAAAAAACTTAATGTTTATGCATAAACAGAAGCTATTAACGTAAAGTTTACTTGTATCACACAGTTTAGAATGGAAAGGGATCCGACCGACTAATTGATAGGTTCACAATTAACAGAAAAACCACGTGGAGGTCATCAAACTCAAGTGCGGTATAGTTTTTCACATGTTGTCTTTGTGTTTAATTAAAAAAAGTTTAGAACGGACATAACAAGATAAGAAAATTTAATCTTTAAATGTTTGCAATTAAAATTTATGCTTAGATGACCTAGAGCTAAAAGAAAATGTTTATTACCTATATATTTTCTCTTTTTTTACAGTCTCCTCAAACGTAATCAAATCATGAAAATCACCTCTGGCGCCTTTAGCAATCTGACAGCTTTAAAAGTTTTGTAAGTAAATTGTTTTTCATTTTTTTGTCTTTTTTCGCTTAAAAATAAAAGTTTCCTTTTTTTTTTAATTTGTCATAATTTGTAAAATACAACAGAAACTGTCAATTTTTTATGCTTAACGTTTTATTCATACCTATCAGAATCTTGCTTTCTTTTCTTCTTCAGAATTTATGGGTTATGAAATTGTTCAGTGATCGGAAAAAAATATACGAAAATTCTGTTTCTTAGAACCAAGAAAAAAACGAAGAAAATTTGCATACCATGTTTAAAAGTGAAAAGTGCATACGACAGCAGCAGCTCTTCTGCATAATTCAGGCATAAACGTTAGAGACATCCTTGAGTTACGAACTTTTTAATAACATTTGATGTAAAAAAGTGTTAAAGTAAAGAAAACTTTGAAGTATTTCCTTGCATACCAAGCAATCCTTTAACATTGCCATTAATGTGCTGAATAACACTTGTAAGAACCTCCTTAATCTTAGGTTAACTCTCATTGATTTTCCGCAGTTCTTTTGTAAATACCTTTAGTTTTCGCTCAGGTTAAGAGATTATTTTCATCATGTCACCTATGCCATAGGGAATAGATTTATTTGTGCATTTTTTTACCCTTTTTTTTTTTTTTGTTCAGCTCAGGCGAACTAAATTTTAATGTAAATCTTAGTTGCACACACCTTTGATGTATATCTGTTGGGTTGAAGTTAAGAATAGCATAAATAATGCTGATGAGTCTAGTGGTATGTACAGAGGAAAACCAGACTATTAGGTAAAGAGAAAACTTGGCGGCCTTCTTTCGTAAAAGTGCATACGTGCATTGTTTTTGCTTAACGAGATTTAATTAAGTCAGTTATGCACTATTTTTGATTGATTATCCTTCCTATCTTTTCCCAATTTTCTAATTATTCATGATATCTTCATTGCACAACTTCTGGGATCTTCAAAGGAAGCAGTGAGAGCGGTCTTCGCAAGCTTTTTATGAGGTCATTTTCACGTTATTAGGAAAGTTGCGCAGCGAAAAACGGTGGTCGAATGGAACATGCTTTGGACTACACGGAGAACGCATCAAAGCTTCAATTCTGTACAATTTATTTCAATACTGCGCTTTAATCGCATTAGTTGTCGATAGAAACGGGGAGAAGCCGTTCATGGTGCACAAATTGTTACGAATCGTATCAAACAAAATGCATTATCTTAGGTGGCTTTAATCCAGTCTTTGACGCTGGCTTACACGGGCATTTATCATACGTTCACCGTCAACTTCTACCTCAACACGAATCATTTCTTGATATGAAGTCAATCCGGACTTCGCTATCGTTTGCGCAGCTTGTTCGGCCACAGACCACGCCCGTTGCCAATATATTTAAATATAGTTCAATTTCGTTTCATTTCAGTAGTGATTTGTAAATGGAGATGTGATCCATAAAATTTCCCACTGTTAATTCATGTGGCACCTAAATAGTTAGCTATATTTTGCTTCCGACCTTAGGCAAATGACTCAAAGCTACTTATGTTCAAGAGTTAGTTCCGCATCGAGGTCATAAGATGTAATGCCTTAGTTTTTCTCAACTTTTTGACGACTTTCGATTTTGTTAATGATTGAAGTGCGATGCGTCTTGGACATCGAAATAACTTGAGCGCAACTCTGATTTTGATGAACCGTTCCACACAAATCATGAATTTTTTCACAAGCTTACGGATCGACCCATCGTCATAGTCCCATTATAAAATATCCCGATTTTTTCTTGAGAATTCGCGTCGTTTTACTTTCGACTTAATTAACAATAACATTTTATATCAATAATTTGCGGTCTGTAACTTTGGTGTTATTGAAGGTTCACTACTCTAAAAGTATTTATAAGAAGAATGAATGTTTGCTATATAAGGAAACACAAAACATGCGAAGGATAGCTTTCCATTTCTTCTCTGCTTGAGCATGTTGCAAATATTATAAAGGCACGAAAACTAAAAAAAAAACCAAAAGATGTAAGAAATGAATATCATGCCATAAGCATGACGTCGAGGGAAATGCTTTCATATGGAGGAGAAGGGAAGACACGTGAACTTAAAGTTTGAAGGAAATTAGATAAATATATTTTCCTATAAATTTTGTTTTTTTATTTTTCAGAGAATTAGATGATAATCTCATCAATACTTTTCCGGAAGGTTTAAACAAATTAACACATCTGCAAGAATTGTAAGTATTTGCTACCCTTGAAAAGTATCCTTCAAGAATCGACCGCATTTATCATTTTCCAATAGAACTTTTGTATGTTTTTGAAAATTGATATTTTTCTATATACATTATCTTGCGTTTCTAAGACTTGTGATCAGAATATGTTTATCATGATGATGACGTCCTTGTTGACTTGTAAGCCATTTACCATTTTTGTTGGATATAAGTTAACAGTATAGTGTCAACATAAGTTAGTTTCGTAGCAACGGTGTGAGTTTATAAGCAAAACCCCTGCTGTATTTAGGGCATAACTTGGATATTTCTTCCATCCTCTTTTAAAGCATATCCTCCATTACTCAGATAATAAACGATTGAAAGTTTGTACAGCTTTAACACTTGTGAACGAACTTGTTGTCATTGTAATATTTAACAGGTCATCACTGCACATCTAATGCTGATAACTATCAACGTAAGCAAACAACATTCAAATTCAACAAACTTCACCCTGGAATTTATATATAAATTTACTTGAGAGAGCTTACAATTTAAAAGTATGCAAGAGCGTTTTAATCCCCTAATAAGTCAAATTTGAATTTTGTTGAAACGCGTTATTATTTCAAATCTGAAAAAATAGCGATTTAATTAAATAAGGGCTTGACACAGGTTTTTAGGGACCCCTTATGCGCTGTTCTTAAAAGTACCTTTACATAATATGCCGTAGGGAACAATGCGATTTGCAGCAAATATTTTATGTCGCGCACCACCTGTGATAAATGTATATTAAGTTATGCACGAAGTAGATCCACTCTTTCAATTGATTCGGATTCGTTTTCTAAGTTCATTTTAGCCAGCCTGACGACTGTCCATGTATTTTGTTATGTTCAACGAACAACTTACTATTTTCGAGATGGTCTCACGAAGTCTGGTCCGTGGACGAGCCCTTACACTAGACAATATCACTTAGATATATTTAACAGCGCCTTCTTCGTATAAGCTTTCTCCCGAAAGAAGCGTATGTCTGACAACATCGTGCCATTTTTAGAATTCAATAACTGCAATCTTAACTTAATAAAATTGGATGACGTCTATTACAGCGATAATGTAAGATTCTTAGTACAGGGTGAAAAAAGGAGGCCGAGAGCACTATCGGAGTTGTGTATACGTCTAATATATTTCTATCAGAGAGACCATCAATTCAACAAATGAAAATATGTGAAGAACAAAATCACTAGTTCCTTTTATCCCCGCGCTGCCTTTCGCTATGTTAAGGTCATCTTAAGGATTAATGTTACAGAGACAGGTTATTGCTTTCGAAGCCCGAACAGCTTACTTCGAATCTGCCGATAGGGTTGGCAACGCAGATATTGCTGATTTGAGTTGATGAGCATGTAGCGTTGGTTTTTAGATTAGAGTTTTGCTCATAAAATGTCCTGCATAAACAATACCGTGCTGATTATCCGATCAAATATAATTCCATATGTAAGACAAAGACACATTTTATACATGTGGTGAATTGTAAGGACTTATGGAAATGGGACATTATTACATGGAGTTAAAACATAGAGTGAATTGTAACCGCAGGAAATAGAAAGCAATCAAAAGCACCCATAAGATTAAAGCATTGTAATATTACTAATCGTAAAAGACTTAAGGGTTTGAGTTATTTTAACGTAAGTCAAAAAACAAATAATATCACTTTGTTACTCGGTTGCGGTAAAGATAACAGGAACAAACAATAAACTGTACTGGTAGCATACGTCGGGGAGCTAACTCCGACAATAAAGCAGTGACATGTGTGAAAAAAAGGTAACTGGGGCAAACTCATCTACATGTTTGATTCAGAAGTAGTCTCGACAGATTTATTGATCAACTTGCGCAGGTAGCACTTAAACATTTGCCATCGCATGTACCTGTAGTTTTGCGTCCATTGAATGGTTTTCAACTCCATATATTTAAATTGTTTGTGGCGAAATTCGGTGACCTTTACTACGATTGTTACGATTGTTGATGCCGAGCTTCAAAATATCGTCTGAATTGCATTTTATGTTCTGAGAAAATTTGTTTATCATTATTTCATTCTTTTGACAAATTGACCGTGATTTGCATGACTGCTTATGTGTAAACCTCGACTAAAATTTTCTAAAGGACTTGTTGATTTTTAGGATCTTAACTTGCAGGCATGTAAGGCACAATTGGAATCAAAAGATTCATTGGTTGATATAAGAAGTTAAATCATTATACTTGAGAAAACAGACCACTAAGCATCTTATGCGACTACTTTCTTTATAAATTGCCAAAATTTATACCTTATTGCCGTGTAAATCTGCTTCATGGGGAACGTTACACGCGAGTACATATGATTGAACTCTACCTTGTTCGCACATTGATTGTAGTCTGTAAAACCAGTGTTATATGGTATAAAATACATATGGATTCTTCCCATATAAACTTTCTCTCGCAGAATTTGTAAAAATCAAACTTAAAGTCTCTCAGAATTTGTAGAAACCTATACCGCGAAAGCCGCGAAATTGGACATTGAGAGCCTACTCCAATCGCTCCATTTGTCTTAAGATATTGCGTTGTAGTTATTGTTGGGTTACCTTAGTCTCCTAAAGACGGCAAATGTATGGACGGACGGACATAAATTTCACGTCAAACAAAAATGTATTATAGGCTTTTATTATATTTATTTATTTTTTTTTATTATATTTATTGAGTGAAAAAAAAAATTGATTTGTCTCAATACTTCGGGGGACTTGAATGACGCGTTTTTTTTTGCTCTTTTTGTTTACACCGGCTTTGTCCTAAACCATATTCTCTTAAATTTGGCAATCATGTTAAATGTATACTAATAATAAACTATTTTCTATATTATGTTTTGTGTAATCACTGAAAATTGGTTATCACCCTATGTCTGATGATTTGAGATTAAATAAGACAACCGTTTGTCCTCGCTTCTCGGTGAACCCTGTGCAAGGAAAGTAATGTATTTAATTAAACAACACTTTTAAATTCTAATTTAATTTAAAAAGAATTGTATGTTTTTACTATTTACTTATTTCAAATTATCTCTTTTATATATTTGATCTTAAGCTTCTTTATGTCTGTAATTGAAAACCATAATAAATTGTACACAGAACTGTTTAAATTTGCTCATAATTATCCTGTTTACACACAGATAGAATTTATATGAGAGCAACATATTCTCTTCCTTCCTTTTCAAAGTGACTTCATTCTTTTTTAGTTTTGTTTTTTATTGGTTTAAGGGGGGACTTTGAGCTTAAAATGCACAACTCACAAAGTCACCGTCACACGCACATACATTTATTTATCCCGTTGACATGAAAATATTTTCCGTTTTCTGCATTTTTCTTCTTTTTTTTTTGCTGCTTTGCTACGGAGCCTCCAATGACATATACTGTGCTGTGTTGCTTGATGTAGCATCAAGAACGCCATCATCGTTATCATCGTTATTATCATCATCATCACTGCACGGATAGCAGCAGCAAATAACAAATGTTTCTTGTCTCTTAGAGTCTTACAGTTAGACAAAAACATAAAAATACAAAAAATAAAAAATAAGAATATTAAAAATATTCTGAATACGTATGTGGACACATATGCAATATATATTGTACGTATTGTATGTACATATGAATGAACGGTTTTGCTTCATTAGAGTTAAGTTTGATAGAAAAGCGAACAATGTAATGACGCGTTATAATTGCTTGGTTGTTTACTTCCGGTTTCCGTTTTGCTTTCTTCTCTTCTTTATTTCCTCGCTTTTACGAGTTTTTTATTTTCTCTTATAAAAAAGAAAAAAATATTTGACAATTTGGTCGCGCAACATATGCGGCACCATTCGACAATCAAATTTACTAAAGTAAAAAAAAGTTAATTAGATATATAAACTTGTAACCTACCCCCAGCCAAAAACTTATTCGTTTTGAATTCGGCCTTTAAACATTTGGAATTTTTGTTAAAAATGAAAATGAGCGGCCTTTGATCAAATCTTTTGACTTCAGGCATCCGCTGTTTTGGTTACTATCTTAAGGGATAGCACTATTGTAGCGGCTTGAAAATGCGGGTTTTTGGGGTAGAAGGACAGGTAATAAAATAGGGAAATTCAAGGAGATTATTAAACATACATTTATGTAAATAAAAAAAAATTATCTTTCAGAAATATTAAAAAATGTCAACTTCGGAGCGATTATCGTAAAGCATCTTTAATCTCAAATGCTCCATGAGCGCAAATGCAAAATTCTTCGACTAGAAGAAAGACAGTCTGAACTTATCCAAAATATACTGCGTACCGCGATAGAGAAAGCTACTTTAAACACATTGTAAAATATTGGGAGCACAAAATAATGAGAATTCTAGAAATTTTTTAATGGGCCTTTTTGAAAAAACTTGTTTCGAGAACACCGCCGTTAAAGTTTTGAACTGCACTATAGATATATAGCTTGTCGTAATTGTCGTTGTTATAACTAATGTTGTTTTTCACTAGGCTGCAATCCAGTGCAATAAAAGTACGTTCCCATCTTTAAATACTCCCCTTTTGTCTTTTTCCTCACAAATGGTTTGCTCAAAGCTATCTCTTTTTGTTGCATCTATCAAAGATAGAATCGAGTCTTCTACAGTTTAGGTGTAGCGAAATGACATAAAAACCACGAAAATATATGTGACTCTGCAGCTGAATTCATAACGAAGGAAAAAATTTCTTTCAGGTAATGAATTTCTTTTCACATATTCGAAACGGTTCAAAGTGTCTATTAAACCAAGAAAAAATTTATAGTTTCGTTATCCTTTAATCGTTCTCTTGAGTGGTATGAAAATGACAAGTGTTTGGTATCACTCTTGTTGTTGGGATTCCCAAATGGCAAATGTTTCTGGAGGTATGCGTTGAGATGAATCACGGATGGTAACAGAGCTTAATATAATAAGTAGGAGTTATATTCGTTAAGGAGCGGATTGAGTATACCCGCCACCACAAGGTTTTTTTAATAAATGCCTATCTATTCTGCAATTTTGTTAAATATTTGTCTCACAGCTTAGTCTAACGTTTATAACGGTTTAAAAGTTATTAACAAAAATATATTCTTACATGCAATAAGTGTTAATGCATAAATCGCATTTTTTCAAACTTTCTCGGTGATCGTCAGACATATATCCAAATTCTGCCGCATCGGTGAGAATGAGGTGAATAGGAACATCCGGATGGACATGACTATGTTGATTCAGAATTTTGTGCCCGCGAAGAATATGAATAAAACCGCCCAAATTTATCTTCCAAGTTGGAATGCATCTTCATTTTTCGCGAGTGTTTATGAAATACATGTAGTTATAATATTGAACACTCCATTTCCATTCTTGTACTAAAAAGGAACGATTGACAGCCGGGCGGACTGTGATACTTATAGAGAATATTTATTTATATAAGTATGACTAGTGGAATTGGAGGTACTACAACTGACGGTGATGGAAACCATAACAAGGGGGCGTATTAATTATGACTGTTTATTTATATTATTAAACAATATGGCTAAGAGACTCTCTAAAATATATATGTTCTTCAACAACATAAGATTGCAATGTTCATAGGATCTCAAGCAACACAAATTACGGACGATGGGAGAATTGCGAACAGATGAGCAAAGAAATTTGGGGCCACTTTGCGGAATTCGATATCGAATACGTCCACAAAGCAGCAGCCATTCTCTTTAGTGTCGTTTTATAAGTTTATGTAATTCGATTGCTGCCGAGTGGAGAGAAGTATTTAAGTCGAGACATAAACAAAGAATCGTTTGTAATATAATAACAGTATACATGCAAATAAATGTTAAGAAGACGAAGAAGTTAAATAAACACACAAAACAATAAATCAAATGAATTATTTTATGGTACCAGTAGATAAAATCATCGAAAATAATTATCTGTTTTTGCCCACA
This sequence comes from Glossina morsitans morsitans, assembly GCA_001077435.1. Classification (NCBI taxonomy): domain Eukaryota; kingdom Metazoa; phylum Arthropoda; class Insecta; order Diptera; family Glossinidae; genus Glossina; species Glossina morsitans. Next base: position 21,054 of record CCAG010014455.1, read on the forward strand.
TCTTGGAATTTTTATCATTAAAGGACTGCCTTATCTCTGTATTTACTAATTGCATCAAGTCCATTTAATTTTTAACTCCATGGTGAGAAAAATATTGTTTTTTACTTATTTACTTATTTTTATTCATACAGTCAAAAAGTGAGCTAAAATAAACAAACAGCCGAATTCAATTGACTCTTAGAAGTGAATTAATAATAACTACTATAAGGCATATAAGGAGAAGTAAAGAAAATAAGTAATAATAATAATTAAATAATAATTCATGTATAAGAAGAAAAACAAAAATTAGAAGAGCATGTACACAACCACCGCAGATGTACACCCGCAATCAGTACGGAAACAAATTGCAAATGAACCCTTAAGCCATCGCAAACATGCAAAAGCTTGGCAATCCATTACTAATTTTCCATTCATAATGAGTTGTTAACATTAAAAGTTAGCTTAAATACAACATAGGAAAATCGCGTGTATCAAGCAAAGTTGTTTTGATAGACTTTAAAGAAACCGCTTTTGAGATTAACTCGAAGCTCATAATTATAATTACATTGACTGAGCTCAATCAAGATAAAGTGCCTAGAGAAGCGGTTATTTTCATAAGGAGGCAGGGAGACAAGTGAGTCCCAGCCCAAATTGCTTTGAATTCAATTGAATCTACATAACACCCACGGGAAGAAGACTACACAAGACAGGCGTACTCAAGTATTGGTTTAACTAAGCACATATATAGCCTCTTTCTAATATAAGATCCTTACGCTTTTTGTATCACCTCTTAATGAAACTTAGCGCGGACCCAGCTGTAAAGCTTAAAGAAAACTTAATGTACAAACTAAATCGTAATCCTTGGTCGAATAGAACACTTGAGTCGATGAACAAACGAACGTTTTCCAACTTGTGTGAATCAATGAAATATTCAATATTGAATGACTTCCTCCTTAAGGAGGAAAGCTTCTTGCATTTTTTTGCATTTAATTTCATAAAATTTAAATGTAACCAAATTAATTAAGTTAATTTGAAATTGATATAACGGCGATTCCAAGGAGAAGGAAGAAAACAGCTTTACATCGTCGGGTACTTTATGTATGCGGCCGGGTGGATCTAATCAACGAAGGGAGACCATTAAGGTATAAATTAAATAAAACTGGATGCCTTGAGGGGCGCCAGGCGTCACGGAAAATTCATTCGAGATAATGAAGTTAAACAAAACCCTGAATGAACTGTTATGCAGAGAAGAGCCTATCAATTTCACTTAGCACAAAGTGAAGCCTGAGAATCATTATATACGACATGCGTGCGAGAGGCACTAGAAAAAGTCTTCAAAACATGGCAAGTAAACTCTAAGAGATTCGTGACAGTGTATCTTCCTTTCCGAAAGGGATTCTGGAATGGAGAAGTATTGGCTGTAATAGCAACAGCTAGGTGCTGAGCAACCATTTTCTCAAACAATATAGATAAGGCGCTTAACTTGTCAATGCCTCTATAAATTTCAACATAATGTCTATTTCCATATTTGTGAATTGGAAACTACTCTTCCAATACAAAGGGAAAACACCTGATTTCAAGGACTGGTTAAAAATTATTGAAATAACACGACGTAGCTCGACAGAGCATGTTTTAAGTATACATGATGGCATCCCATCAGGTCCTGGCGCATAGGTATATTTTAGAGACCTTAAACCATCTAAAATGTCATTTTCTGAAATGACCAAGTTAGGAATTAAAACCGAGCTAGACATCGGATACGGATAGTTGACAGTTGAATCGGTAGCATTTGAAAAATTTCCGAAGTATTCAGCAAAGAGATTAGAGGAAGAAAATCGAAGAAATACAAGAAAATTCCGTGCTCAATGAATTTAGGAAAGTGGAGTGAATTTTTGAGTTTAAACCCCTAACATTTTGGTAAATGAAAATTACGGGACCTGAAGAAACATTTAGTTTTTTGAGGGTGGAAAAGCTACCGAATTAGCATAACGGAGACGATCCCAAAGAATTAATTCCTTTATTAAAGATCCAACTGGCCACAATGGCTTATTTAAAAAAATGGGTTCAGTCGCAACTTGAGCCTACTTGAAAATGGTAGCATTCTTCAAATTGATGGATGGGGCTTTCGCGGCAAGGGAACCTTTTATGTTATCCTCAGACGTACAAGAGCCAGTTTTGACACGAATATTGCCTTTCTAGGTGTACTACCGTCAAACAGACGTTAATTATATTAGGAATACTAGGATTCACAGATAGAGACTTTTGAGTTGAGAACATCGAGGGGGTGTCTATACTTACTTGTGCAGCTCGTGCGACTTGCCCAGCATGGCGACCAGCAGACACACGCGAACATCCAGAGTGATAGGCGGATTTGTTATTTGCATTAATATCCTTTGGAGATATAGAGTAGCCTGACCCACTGAGAGAAGATACCCTCACCATTTCACCGTAGCTGAAACGATGAGAGCTTCCCGGGTTATTTGTAACTTATGTTACCAGCTGAACCAACGATAGAGGAAACTTTAAAATTCTGGTTTGGCAAAGATGCAACAGCCCAATGAATGAGATTTATGCGGAGACGGAGGTGAAGTATCGCACGCTACACTATGAGATGGTCTTTTACAGGCTAGGGGAGAAGATGAGTGCTCCAGACTGTAACACTCATCGAATATTGTCTTAATTTTTTCGAACTGTTGGCACAATGTCGCGAGATTTTGCCTACTTCAGAACAACCATTACTTGTCCGCGTGAAAAACTTCTTAAAGTCAATGTCCCGCATGACCATAGTAATCCTTTCGAAGGATATAGGTCTGTGTCTGCGGTACGGCCAGTGATACCTGCACATTTCGTGTCATAAAAGCGCTCCAAAAGCCAATAGGTAGTGAATCGTTTAAAGTCAGGGTCTGTTTGTTTGACTGCTCTATTCCATGTATAAGCATTTACGTATGCCAATGTTAGCGCATTAGCTATGTAAGCAATGAAAGACTAAGCTATTGTAACAGTAATTTATATAAATTAATTTTGTAAATATAATTCCTAGATAAAAAACTCGATCCCTACATCATCATCTATTGTGGATTTTGACTTTGTTGTGACTGTTTCTTATGTGACTGAGGCGGCGCCTGTATACAAACCATTTTATTTAAGTTGATGTCGCAACAACACTGGTCCTTGACTTTATCGATTCAAAATTGCGCACTGTTGAAATATACTATTATTCTAGGAATAATGCGATGCACATTTTTGGTATCAAATATTTTTGGAGAAAACCGAATAAATTTAAATATGATTAAAATCAATTTTCCAACTCACCTATACTTTTTCCCGATTAATCGTAAATTATATTCTTTGACAGGGACCATATTTCCCAGTACGAATTTTCACCAAAACAGCTTTTCACATAGAAAGCACGTTGTAAGCACAGCTAACCATAAAACACAAATTTTTTGATAATAACCATACAAATAATTTTGGTCGGTCATAAACAATTGACAAGAAGCAGCAAACAAACGCGAAATTAAATTCATATAATATTCAAGCGTCTGGTGGCGTTCGCATACGCACATGTTTAATATTGTTAAAATGTTGTAATTACCGAAAAGATAAATAAATACATACTCGTACGTACACAAACACCAGGGGATTATTATTACCCACATCCCAGCAAAAAGTTTTTAATTTTATCTTTTTTTATAAAACAATAACTCTAGTGAAGAGGAAAACGTTAGGGAAGCAGATAGATATAGTCAAAGAGGAAGTGTGCAACTTTTCTCGTCGTCTAATTATATTCTTTACACAACTATTCAACAGTAATTTCAAGAGTTGCTTTCATCTTGTGTGCGTTTTTTATGCTTTTTTCTTCAATTTCTGAATTTAATTTTGTCCTCAAAAACAAATAAAGGCAATAACATTTTCTTACTTACATTTTTTTATTATTGTATCAATTAAATTTCCCCTCTCTACTCTTTGTGGGACATTTAAAGCTTTTACAGAAAAAAATAGAAATAAAAATAAAAGGAATCTCACAGTTATGCAGGAATTGTCTGTATGAGGAAAAAGTATAATAACGTTGTTCCTGAATTGCTAATTTATGGCTTAGTTTTATTTTGCTTTCCACACAAAAATCTTAAATGTTTTCTTTTTACTTGAAAGATGCAATCACACGGCTCAAGTTCAGTGCTTATCGGAAACCACAGAAATCGCTTGGCCAATATAAAGAGCCCTTAATAATAAATGAGAAAAAGCAATTCTCTTAAAGTAGAACTTTTAAACTATTTAAGAAAGAAGAGTTTGACGATCTTAAGCTCACTCACAAAAGAAATTTGCTGTACATTATTTTATTAATTGGCATTACATATTTTTTCACAAATAGTAAAGAAAAAAAAATGAAAACAAGAGGAACAGGAACTGAGCAGTAGCAAGCTAATAATTTGGTTGAACATGTCCATGTACTGCTGTAAACTTAAAAAAAAGAACCACAGATCGCCAGAAATTTCTGTATTCAGCGCGGGTAAACACTTTTTGAGATTGCGATTCATGTTGTAACTCCTATTGAGGCACATCTGGTATTACGTAAATTATGTGCACGCAGTCTTTTGATTTTTTCCTGTTTGAAGATCGCCGTTCCGATTGGTATCACTCCAAAATTTGGTGAAACACGACGGAAATTCAACCAAATTTGCATATTTTTTAGCAGATTCGCATATATTTCGTTATCATGTTGTTTGTCTTTCTACAAACTCAGAACCGAATTATCCGATCTTATTGAAATTATCTAGACTTCTTTTAGATACGATTGGTAATGATCGAACGAGCTTTTATTTTCCTTGATCGCAGCTTACTTTATTCATGGCAAAAATTTTACCGACGGTTGTGATTTTTTGTACACACTCTTTACATAAATTCAAAATTAATTTTTTTTTTGTTAAATCGTTCGTTCAATCGCGTACCCAATTACTAATTCCGTTTTGTGAATTCAGTTAGAGCTCTCACGAGTTACCATGACCGTCGTGAGGATATTTTTTCTACTTTTCCCCCAAAACCAAGTCTCATCGACATTTCAAAATTTTTAAACAAAAATTTTATAAAAATCTTCTGCATACTAAAAAGTTTAGATGAAATTATTCTTTTATTATAAAGTTAGAGAAAATATATTTGCAAAAACAGTATTAAGTTATCACCCGATCGGTTTTTTGTTAATATCCAATTTATTAAAAATAATTTTATTTTAACGCTGGGAAAAACTTCGATAATGGTTTCCAAAATTAAATTATTATAGAGATTTTGTCGATGAAAAAAATACACGTGTTCGCTACGGAAGTTCAGCGAAGAGAGAGAGAGAAGAATCTTAAATCGTGTTTTGTAAGGGTTGCCATACAACCGTATCGTATTGCAATCAATCGCATTGGCACTCGTCTTTGAGTTGTCACATATATACTGTTTACTCTTCGAGAGCTATATAAATCCTTGACAAGGTATTTTCACAAACTTTCCCCACGTTTTATACAAATGCGTGAAATTCTAAAAATCAAAACAGAAAATTACCTTAGCATGGGCGAAGCGCGGCGCAAGCACCGGGAAATAAATCCAACTGGAAACCAAAGAATTAACAAAAGTAACAACTTCGTTGCTATCGCCTCGCAAATCGAGCCTAATAAGCCTTTAGTCACAACTCCTTTTAATGAAAAATCTGTTCTACTATCAGCCAAAAGCTATACTGCGAAACCAGATCCATCACTCGCCAAAGATAACATTGAAAATATCAAAGCAACAGAAAAAATTGAAGAAATTAAGACAACAATCCTAATAAACTAAATTGCCCAGAATCGCCAGCTGTCAACTCTAGTCAACAAATCACAAGTTGTAATCTATCCAATCTTTCATCCCTTAATCAACCTTCAATTTCAAATTATTCATGTGCACCCACACGTTGCACTTCGAATGCACGCAACCACCTAAGTACAGATTATTCTGCTGGTAAGAACAAATTATTCAGGCAAAATTCCTACAGCGACATTTTCGACGCGTACGCTGACTTGTCAACTTAACCCACCTACCACTTCGTTTCTATATCACGACAATTAAATAAAGTTTTTAAAATTCAACAATGGAACATTAAGGTATTTATTAATAATTTTGATGAACTCCGTACACTCGTAAGCGATTTTAATCCAACCTTTATATCCCTTCAAGAGACCCATTGTAGAAGTTCTTTTAATCCTATTCCACCCAAATAATATACTGGATACTTCACGAATGCCGATCAAAATTCTTAGTCCAAACAAGGAGTTGGTGTTCTTATAAAATCAAATATACCTCACAAACCCATAAATTGAAGCTCATACATGTAAGCCGTAGCGATACAAATAATCTTGAACACAAAATTTACAGTGCTTTCGCTCTATATCCCACCTTCGCAATCGTTTTCTCAGCAAGAACTCTATAATTTCTTCTCCGTACTTTCCCCCTCTTCAATTATATGCGGCGACATTAACAGCTGGAACACCATCTGGGGCTCAACTAGGAACAATAGTCGTGGTACTGTTTTAGAAAAGGCCTTCATCCGAAGCAATCTCTCCATTTTAAATAATGGAAAACCAACGCACTCTTGAACTCATCACACCTTCTCGCCACTTTTTCCTCTGGTTTCCTGGTCTATTTCTGTTTATCTACATAATAGTGATCACTTTCCAATCATGATCGATCTTAACCTTTAAAATTGTATATCTATCTTAGAACTTGAAAGTTGTCTCTTCAAATCGAAGGGGAGACATCTGGTCTACATCCCATCTCATACCAAATGATCAGTGCTCTTTCTAATTCAAGTAAAAAGAAATTACTGCGCCTATATATACGGCCGTATACCGTACATGTGGAAACTGGCAGCAGTTGTTTCAATGCCAATGTCAACAAATGTCTCTGATTATAGCTTCTAGTTTACCTTGGTTTCTTGAGTCCAAGAAACTGATTACAAAGTAACAAGTTGGTTTCAAGCGGGGTAAAGGGTGCATAGCCGCTCTTTTGCATATTGCTTATTTTACAATCAAACCAATTTCCGAACGGAATTATGTAACAATTCTCTCAATTGATTTCGAAAAAGCATTTGACAGAGTTGGTCTTCATGTTATTTTAAGACTTTTGAAGCCCTGGAATGTTGGACCCAAATTCTTCAACTACATCAAATCACTCATGTCGCATCGGCGGTTTAAAGTCAGGATTTACAATCATCTCTCTGATATCTTTCCGCTAACGAATGGCATTCCGCAAGGATCTCCTCTTTCTGTCACGCTTTTTCAGATCGCTTTCAATGACATTAGTAAAATTCTTTGCCGTATGCCGAGAATCGAACTTTGAAAGACTACTCGTTGGACATTTCGCTGTCTATGCACAAGAAAGAAGGTACTCCAAATTACGTCTTCAGCAATCTAATAGCTGAAAAACCCAAGTGCTGTACCTGTGTTGTTAATGCTCAATGTCTTTTTTTTTAGTCTAAGAATGAATTTCATTATTCTAAAATTTTAATAATAATAATGCATAATGATGTTTTAAGAAACGGTCCGATCCAACATATTTTAGTAGTTTTCGCACTTGTGCCGAAATCCGACACATAAATGATTCTGAATCTGTGGGTATAATAGAAGGTAGGTCTATCCTTGGTTCTTATCGTTGTTGTATACATCCGCACAAACTTAATATATTAAGGGTGTATGGCATGAAGTATGGGTTTTTTTCTCATTTTTATATTACCGATCTGCAAAATAGAAATAGCAATCAAAGCCTCATCTGGTTGACAGTCCAGTTTCTTCAAGCTAAAGCTGGTTGGTATAGCAGATTCGGCCATAGTCGAATATAACTTTCGTATTTGTTTTTACTTTTAAGAGAAATGTAATATATATATGTAATATATGA
>CCAG010014456.1:0-16109 GCA_001077435.1 Glossina morsitans morsitans
GAATGAGCACCGTGTGACTGAGCCGGGTCCCGAATTGAAGGCCGAGAACAGTTTAACGTCATCAGCGTACTTTAAGATACGATGGCAGATTATTAATGCGTGCTAAGTGTTTGCGTTGAGGGATTCGTGAAGCGACTAGAAGCTCGTTGCAGGGAAATGAATTGACGAGCACTTTCACAAGTCTACCATCAACGTACTAGTGCAACCAATTAGCTAAATAGCGCGGAACGCCTAAGCGGTATAGTTTCCATGTTAATAATTTGCGGTTAATTTTGTCGAAGATCTTACTAATATCGATATAAATGGCGTTCATTTGTATAGGTCTCGACCGCATGGCAGACGGGTTCAAGGAAATGCGTTGTGGTTGGCCCACCTTTACGAATGCACGTTAGCTAGGAGCAATAATTGACTTGACAGCATGGCTACTCCGAGGCGTTAATGCCTTTACAGTTTTCAACGAGGCGTCTCGCCGTACCACCTTCGTAAAGCGGGAGAACAGAGCTTGACTGCAAGCTAATGAAAGCTGTGGTACGTTGAAGTTTTAAGATTTATTTTTCCCGGTGTATCGTCCGCAATGAACCGAGCGGACGCCGTCGATTTGTCTCATAAGGCAGCTTCAAGATTTCCCAAGAAGCCAAAGAACTCGGTAATGTTATCTTCGCAGATGGCGATGGTATTGCGTGCTTTGTTGCTAGTGTTCCAGCCAGCATTTTAACCTTTATAACCGACTGATCATCTCTGACGATAACTGCTTCGAGTGTGAGTTTATGAAAAAGTCGCGTACCTTGCAGTACAATTCTCGTTACGTGTGTGAGTGTTAAAGCACTATAGGATATGACTAACTTGGTCTTGTCCTATGGCATCTGCTATTGCATAGCTACGGGACAAATTATCGCATATTCGGGCGCCTATGTTTTCTATAACCATGACGTACCTATTTGAGGTTTATCCTGAGGCCTGCATTACAGCAAAAGAAAGCAATTAAAAAGAGAGAGAGAAAGACAAAAATACATTTTATTTCTAACCATCAGTTTAAAAGAAGAAATAAAGAAAGTGGGCGCAAAATGCAATAAGATATGCACAATAATGAAAGGATTACATGAAAGGATTTGAAAAAGCGAAGAGGTTTGGTTTTCTCTGTGAAAATCTCAGCACATTATAGGATACTTGCAGTGAATTGTGGCTGTCGACAGATCCCTACTAATAGTCTATTAATGGTTTTGGAATTGTAGAAGACAGAGAGTATGGCTTTTTCGTTTTTGTTTTTGTTTTTTAATTCCAGACCATAGATTGGTTACAATCGCTACTGAACGCTTTCACAGATTTTATTAATAATTCGTTTGTGCCGTAAATGCATGTCAGTTTTATCCTTTTCCGCGTGTTTGTCCATATGTCTATGTGCGAAATTATAGTAACATAAACGAGAATTCGAATAACTAGATAGGCTGAAGGTACTACTCTACTCGTATTCTTTGCACAATACGGTGTTGATCATAAATTACTCAACAACACGGCGAGAGTAAATATTTAACAACGAAACAAAATTGGATAAAACAAAAATTATGAATCAAAAGTGGGCTGACACACCGCTTCCAAACTAACTACAAAACAAATTCAGCCTTTAAATATATATGTGTATATATATATATATAATATCAACATAACATATATCAAATCAGATTATATCAAATTTAAAAATCGTGAAAAAAAAACTAATTCAATTTTGTTTTCTTTTTCTTCTTCATATGATTTCCTATTCTGAACGAAGTAAAATTTTATTCATTTCGACATTCAAGCTTGAAGGAAATAAATTATGTAACCTTTTTAAAGATATTCGATGAGTTTTATTGACATTAAGATTCCTTTCACGAAGGGCAACCGTAGAGCTTGTAATACCAAGCATGTTGCTGCAAGCGCATTGAACAATTTAAGAGGTGTAAACATTGATTGGGGATGAGAACGATTTTTGTAAGGCAATCCTAACCGACCCATACAAGTAGACAAAGCCAAGACATCAATTGTACGATGCAAGCATCGCCGTTTAAAGATCAAAGAGATGCTTCTTTAAAATTATTATTTAAGGCTTTCTTTTCGAGTTCACGGTCTTGCTGGTTCCCTTGGTTTTTTCATTCGATTCGATTCCATTGTCGCTATACAATGACGCTAGAAAAACTTGAAATGAACTTATAGTGAACGATGAGATCGTTCTTCATCCACCTGGCTATATATATACACAAGTAGAATCTGAATGTTAGAAAAGCTAAGAAAAATGGTTGAACAACCTCTCTGCTGCAGTTGGGTGACATTTTCTTAAAAGTGCTGCTGATTCGAACATTACAGTGAATGGATTGCTTTCCTGAATATTCTTGACTGGATTCTTTCGACCTGAAATTGATGTTATGAATGTAGCCCACGGTGATTTTCAATGTAGGCTGCTGCACATCTTCCAAGCAGCATGTAAAATAATCGCACTGTCGGTTGATTGATTTGAAACCACGCCTCTTATTGTGAAGATCCCGGTTATTAAGAAGTTTTTCCCATATTTTCCATATATATGCACAAGATAATAGTGTCACTTAATTAAAGCCCAGTAGCCAATGGTTCATAATGAAAAGCTGCCCAAAAAACGAAGCCGAGAAGAATATTTATATTTATCTTATGTCACATATATCGAAATTTTTTATCTGAATAACCTAAAATAATAGATTGAAATTTTAATATATATATATATATATATATTTGCAGAGTATTTGCTTAGCGTTAAGTTGATGGCTTTTTGAAATCGATGCTTGTTATTATTCGGTTACTTGTTAAGGAAAATAACTGAAATCGTTGATGCAGAAATTCACAATGCGCGGCATTACAAACTCAACAACAAAATTGATATGCACTTACTGTGCGTTGATAAGTACGAAGACTATAATATTAAAGTCACCCTCAAGTTTGTAATGTGTTTAGTTATGTTTTTTATCCCGAAGAGGGAAAACTGCCGCCAGCATTAGTGGTTCTTTAATTGAACTCGTATTTTGCTATTATATATACACGTACATACATGTATATATATATATATATATATATATATATACATATGTATATGATATGTGTGTGTGTATACGCTTACATAAATCGTATTGACCGCTTGATTGATTTACAAGAACGCGTACACACGTTCTTTACCACAATTTTCTTTCTATACGTTCTACTTGTTGCCCTGAATATAGAAACAATTTATTCAGATGTCTTTAATGGTCGCGTTGGTAGGAATGCGCTCAGCACAAATTATTTGAATTTAGGGGAATTTTATGCGGCTTCGCTCATAATAGAAACGCCAACTCATTTACACCTGTTCGAGAGAAAAGCTTCGCTTCATAAACCATTAATGTTTCAATATTGTTGGCGCGATCTTGTCCGCTGATCTTTCCGGTGCATTGAACGCACTAATTGGTTGTAAACGAAATTTTCAAATTTACATAAAAATATTTTCGCTCCCTATCAATTTCAAAATTAATAAAATTTATGATCACATTTTCTTTTTTTTACTTTTGTGTTGTTTAGATAGGCACCACATATAGCGAAAAAAATGTGTGTGAGAATCAATGTAGCGTAACCCGAAAAATATAATACCCCGACAATCATTATTTTATTACAATAAATTTTTTTTTTTTTTTTTTAATCATTTATTATTTTTTCCACTCTATTTTTGTTTTGTTTCTCTTCTTTTTTTTTTTTTTTTTTTTGGTTTCTGGTTTGGCTTAATATAGTTTGTTTGTTGAAAATGCAAATTTAATTTAATTGAATTGAATTCAATTGAATTCAAATATATATATACGTACACACACACGTACAATGGATAAAGCAGTCAATTCCTTTAACCTGTAGAGAATAACATTTTTATTACTATTGGTTCCATTCGATGATTATTTGTTCGTAAAAGAAACGGAAGACCTTTGTTGATTGACTTTTTATGATCATTATTTAAACCAATGGATGAATGAGTGACTAACTGACTAACTGAGTGACTGACCAAACCATGCCCTGCCACCGCAGTCGACAATTGCTTGCCATAATAGATATACATACACAAATACATATAACGCACACACATATACACATACATACACACACACACACACACACGCGCGCGCGCACACATGTGCATATATACACCTAAACAAGTAAGTAGTTTTCGGTTTTCTACATCCGGTATTACGTGTGCTTCTCTTGTGTTTAACAAACGTGAACACATGATCTTGTTATCGTGGGTTTTGATCACTTTCTGCTTTCTGTGTGTTTGTCTGTTTATATGTTTTGTTCGTTTTTAATTTATTTACATGTTGATTGATTTGCTTTGGTGAAAATTTTTCAAAGAACTGCTGTTTGCTCGTTGTTTGGTGTGAAATTTCACACCGTAATGCTTAACTAATTTTATTTTATTTTATTTTTATTGTTTATTATGCAATTTATTCAGCACCAATAAAAATAGGGGCTTCGCATATATTCAAAGAAAAAAAAAAAATTGAGCACGTGTATGCGTGTACACACACACAGACAGACAGACAGACAGACAGACACACAGATGTATATACATTATATATATATATATATATATATATATATGCGAGAAAGCTCCCAGCTGATCAGTTCTGGGCCTAATTTTAGTCTGAATTGTTTAGAAAACAACGTGCCACGGCAACGCGACAATACTCACTTCAATATCAAATTAGTTCAGTTAATAATAAAATATTTTGATACCACCCAAACTTTTGCATTTGTAGAATTCCTTTACCAAAGGTGTTATGGGATAAATACATCTTATAGAAAATCGTTTCCGTTGTTAGGTTCTTGACCAAACAATCAATCCGTTCGAAAGTCATGCAAATATCTTTAGAAAAATGTGCTCAAATGATTTCATTTGTATTTGTAAGAAAGAAAAGGCGAAAGAAAGAGACACATATATAAATAGATAGATAGATAAATAGATAGATAGAGAGAGCTAGAGAGAGCTAGAGAGAGTGAGAGAGCGAACCAAACTAATTGCACTATTATTTATTCCAAGTTTAAATTAAGTAAAACGACAGATATATTCCGATGCCTCATTTTTAAAACGTTATTTTTTTCATTTTTTTCGTCTTCTTTTTTTTTTTCTCGTGCTCTCCTGAGTCAAATGCTAAATTATTCATATTTGTTTTAATCATTGATCTCAAAGCGGCTGAGATCATCTGCGATTTATTTAATATATATTTAAGCAAAAAAAAAAAAGAAAATACAAAATAAAAGTAAATAAATAAACAACGGAAAAAGTCATCGCTATTGTCGTCTCTGTTATTCTCTGGCTTTCAAAATTTTGATTGGCCGGTTAATCTAGGCACATTGTTGCCTACGCGTTATGTTGTTGTTACTTTTGCTTTTACTAACTTAAACAGATGAACTCTGATTTCCTTTACAACTACATACAGTCGAGTCTGTTTTTATACGCAATAGATGTTTAAGTGGCTTGGTTTGTCGTCAAAAAAAAAAACAAAAAAAATTTTGAAATAAATATTCCCGATGTTATGTAAACAATGTTCGCAATTTCCGAATTACAAGACTAAAGTTTTGCATCTTACATCTCGAACGATTATTATTATTATTGCAATAATATTTAATAACGCCATGAGAACCATAAACGTGTGCTTATAGGTTAAAAAGAAATTGATAATAAAGTTAATGAAAGTGAGCTGAGAAGGTAAAAAGACAAGACAATCTGAGAAGAAACAATAATCGGGAAAAGATCGCCTCTTTTGGAAAGCATGCAAGCAAGGAATCTTGATATAATTTTTATCCTAACGATCCTACGGAAAACATTTTCTAACAAGCAAAGATTTCGAAACAGCAATCGATCCTTCTCATTTAAAGTATTCGAAACGTATTAGTCTCGCCTCAAGCCATCAGGTCTTCTTAAGTCATCATATAAAAAAAAAAGAAAAAAGTTTCTTCCTTTCATTCATTTCATATATTTTATTATGGATTTTTTTTACTTTCACCAAAAAGTTCACTAAACATTACATTATTTAATCAGTGCTGTTTCCGTGCTGCGGACACTGAACGATGATAACCTTTCAAGGCATAAATTGGGCGCGTAAAACCAGATCCTACTGTATTTATTATTAAAACAAGTAGAGATAATACGTGCATATTAAACGTAAGTGTGAGTGTGTGGGCATTATTTACTTCAAAGCAACTTACGAATGCTTTGCTCATTTTTTAAATATTTATTATTCAAAATTTTAAAAAGAAAAAAAAAAAAAAAAAAAAAAGAACATATAAAAAATAAATAAATAAATAAATAAATAAACTTAAGACATCAACAAATGCTCACATATCATACACGAATTCAAAGTGACAATTAATATTATTAACAAGCATATGCATACACAAAGGTATGAAGCCAGTCTGTCACATACATGTGTATGCACACAAGGAAAGGAAAATTTTTAACTTTGGTTATCGTTGTGTTGTTTTGTTGTAGTTAAGTCGTGTTACAAAAACTTAAATAAATAATAAGGAACGAAAAAAAGCATTGACTATGAAATAAATATAAAGCGACGTATACAGGTAGAATGCATAGTAACACAACGTTTTAATGAACTACCTTAAGATCGACTAAAAAAAAACATGAAGTTGCATCTACTGTACGAAAACGCAAGAGGTAAAATCAAATGATAACAACAGTAATAATAATAATAATAATAATAATAATAATAATAATAATAATAATAGTAATAATAACGGTGATGTTATAATCATATCAAGAATGAAAAGTTTTACTAAAATTGGAAGTGGATAATGGATGAGGATGATTAACACATGATGACTTTAAGGCGGCTTTCAATAGCACACAATAGTCAAACACGATTTCAACTTTGACGAAATGAATGCGAAAGGCTTTACTAACTAACCACACTTACATATACCTTGTTGACTGCCTTCTTGGCTGACTGAGCAAAATCGCAACGTGACTTTGATGTTTAGAATTAGATTAGCAACGTAAAGCATCGTAGGCCAATAAAAATCTCGCAAAAATCATGGAAACAAACAGTAAAGTAATAATAAGAAGAGAGCACATACTTTTGGATTAATTTTTAAAGAAAATATGATCGCTATATGTGTATATGTATGCGTATGTGTTATATTTATGACTATGTTTGCTTGTATGCATATATATATATATATATGTCCATAAGTGTGCGTGCGCTTGAACATGTTTTATACACGTATCGTACCCAACTAGGTATAGAAATGTAAACAAGCGACTCTACGCCGTTGATATTTCAGAGTTTTTCCGAGAAACTTTAATTGAAAACTTTAACGAACTTGACATTTTAAACGAGAATGAAAATTGTAAAAAAAAAAAAAATAATTTTTTTAAAATATTAATTTAAAAAAAAAAAAAAAACAAAAACGACTTACTTATATTTTTAGGTTTAACCGCGAATGACATTTTGTTGATTTATTCGTAAGCGCGCATAAACTACGCATTAGCACCTGACAATCTATCTTCAGTTGATCTTCAAGCCGCCTGCTGATGAATAAACTTTTCTTATATAACTTATATATGTATAAGTGAAGACCTTTTTTTTTGTTTTTTTTAACCAATTTCACTTATTTCGAATTAGTATCGTGTCCCTTTTCCCTTTCCTTTCCCTTTACATTTTTTTTCTTTTTTTTTTTTTTTTGTTGGTTTTTTGTTATTTCTCTTTTAATATAATAACTAATGATCGCTATTGAAAAAATGCTGTTGAATGTGAACTGTGCTGTTTAGCGTTTTGCGTAAATCGACCGCAACTTAACATGAAAATGGAATTTAGTTATTTAACCACCATTTGACCATCAGAACACGAAACCGTTGCAAATAGAATTGAAGGGGAATTGCAATACGAAAGCATTTACTCATATACAGTAATGACACTACTGTTGTTATTGGCAATTTCGATGATGATGATGATGATGATCAGATGTTAGTTAGGGTCTTTGTACATATAATTTTTCAACGTTATCAGTGAAAAATAATCTAAATTTTTGTTTGTTTGTTTCTGTTTCTGTTTCTTTTTTTTTTTTTTTTTTTTTAATTTTTATTCAATACATTTTTTTTAAATTTTAAATAATGTTAATGAAAGCAACGCACACATACGAACGTATCATACATAACTTCAATGAAATGCATGCATTCGTGCAGCGAAGCATAAAGTCTCGTCGCGTTGCGTTCAATTTATAAATGAAATTATTTATGTGTATGTATGCATGCATTTACGATCATGGTACGCTTAAAAAAGAGATAAACATACAAAGGGGAGGGGGCGCCTTCGCTTAACATGAACTTCTTACTATTATTAATTTTCGAACTCGGCAAGAAAATATTAAAAATAATACATGCATACATGCATATGTACGTATGTACGTTCAAATGCATACTCAGCTCATACCGATATACACATAGGGGTACGTATAAGTAATATTTGTTTCGATAATGTATTCATTAGACCTTAAGTTAATTTCCATTTTTTTAAATTTTTTTTTTTTTTTTTTTTGAATGAAATCACTTACAAGAAGTTACGAGTGTATATGTATGTATGTATGTATGTATGTATGAAATAAGAAATGAGAATATAATGTCATAGATGAGAGCCCGCTGTCGTTGTGCTTTGCAAGCGAATTTTTAGCAATAATTTGAGAAATCTTTTGTTCATCACCTGCTTGAAAAATCAATGAAATACCGAAGGAATACATAATATATATGTATATGCATGTATTCGTGTCAGGAAGATCTTACGTACAAATGAATGAATAATTTCAACCATTAAGTTCTCTCTGTCATTATTATTCGATTGATGACGGCGATAGAGAGTTTGTTTGTCTTCTCAATATTTTATGCTTTGACCGTTTCACTCCATTCCATTCGGTTCGATTTAAGTGCGGACGCGTACCTATCTACCGCTTGTACCCACACGCATTCACATACATTTTTATATTTATACATAAATACATGTACATATGTATGCATGTATGTATATATGTATTAATCACAAATGACTAACTTTCGAAATGACCGAACTGCTGGCCTTCGGGTGTGAGACAATTTTATCTCCGCAAGTGTATTAAATCAATTTTTATGACCACCTTTGCGTCAAGCAAATACAACAACACATCATGTTGTAAATGAATTGCAGCAATAACAACAAAAGCAACAACAACAACAACAACAACAACAGCAAATCGAGAAATAACGCATTGATGATGATGGGCTTTTAACGATTTTTAGAGCAACGACATTCATTCGTTATATGTATTTTTCATGGAAATCCTAACAGTGGTAACCAACCAGCTTATCGTAAACTAAGTTAAAAAAAAAAAAATGAAAAGAAACCTTTAAAGAGGAAATAAACAAAATTACATTTAAAGTAAATTCCGAATAATTTGCCACCAATTTCTAAAAACACAAAAAATTACATAAACTAAAGCAAAAGTGAGATGGAAGATGGAAAAGAAGAAAAAGAAGAAATTTATTTATTATATATATTTACTAATAAAAATTACGTTTGTCAATTAGTTTGGAATTTAAATTGTCATCGAAAGTCATTAAACCCTCAAATATTAGTTTTTATACATATATATATATATATATATTTCTGGTAAATCAGTTTCGGCTTAAAGTCAAGAAACAATTTATTCGCTCAACTATAATAAATTAAAAAAAAAAAAACAATGTATAAAAACGAAAAATTAATCAAAATAAAACAACAATAAAGCAAACATGAACAAATGTAACGTAACGTGTAGTTAAACTTAATTTGGAAGCGTTATTAAAAAGACTTCAATTACAATTTCACTTGCTTGTCAGTTATTTTGTTTACGCATAACATGCGATCGACTGACAATGATTGTAAACAAAAAGAAATTAAGAAAACAACAATAAATAGAAATTAATTTCGCCCCTAGAAACGAATCTTAGATATCCGCTAATCCACGTATCAACGCTAACCAACGAATATGAAAAAACTTCATTTTACATCGATATACGAACTAACGATTCGAAATTTCACGAACATCACAGTTCCCCGCTCTTAAGCATCAAGTATCGAGTATCGCCGTTTCATTTATAAACGAAAAATATTCATGTTTCTCTTTTAAAATTTTCCCAAAAAAATAAAAAAAAAAATAAGAAGAAAAACTAGAAAAAATGCTTAGAAAAAAGAGAAATGATTAGCGCTCTTAGCATTCGAAGAATCTTCTGCTTTTTGCAAAAAACGTAGAAATTCTTACATTGCTTGTAAAATTTGTGATACGTGTCTACGAACGTTACAAACATAATAACAAAACTTGCATATCCTCATTCTTCACTGGTGGCTATATAAAAAAAATAAATAAATAAATAAAAAAAAAACCGAACAAAAAAAAGCGGAAGAATTCTTTTAAAATAAATTCATCTAAGTACGAATATATATATATGTATGTATTTATATATATGTATGTATGTGTGAAAAGTAAATGCGCGAAGCTTGTAAAATATATATATATGTATATGTATGTGAAGCTATTAACGTTGGCTGACTGAATGACTTGCTTGCTGCTACTTATAATCTGTCACGAATGAGTTCACCCAACTCACCTGCCGCAATTAAATGCTTATACAAGTTCCTATATATGTGACATGCCAGTGGTTAATGGGGAGTTTCGCGGTTTTCTCGCGCCGTCTTTGCCATTTAATTCAGTACATTATCCAATAATAAATTCGAATGTTAGTTCGTTCAATTTACAATAACAACGCCAACTGCAACCAAGGCAAAACGAATAAGAAGAAAAAGAAGAGGAAGAAAAAGAGATTAAAAAAAATACTCTTGAACTTTTTTGAAATTTCAATAATTATATCTCAATTAGATCGGCCTTAGTGCAAGTTAGGCTGATGTAATATGGAGCACAGTTTGATTTGAATGAATAAAGAAAATGTTATTCCTTCAAGCTCACTTCAAGCTGTTACACTTGCTCTCACTCTTAACTCATTACCGACTGAGAAGATATTATATGAATTTTTCTTTTTTTTTTTTGTCATTTTCTGCATAGCAATCGAAAATATGGATTTGAAATCGTATAGACATTCCTCTACAAAACGATTGCCTCCTTTCGACTTCTGTTCTTCGTGCTTTTCAATAACATGTGCAGGTACATGTAAAACAAATGCAACATACTCCCGACAAGCTGCAATAAATTAACCATCCATTACAATCACCGATATGAACATATATCTAATATTATATGGTCAAGTCAATGAATTTAACAAAAAAAAAAAAAACAAAAAAAATATCGAAAATTTATAGAATTGAAAATTGGTTTTTTGTTTTTTTTTTTGTTAACTTGTTTTACTTCTTTAGTGAATTGCACAGATCAAAAATGATGAGGAAAGCAATGCGGTCGCAAGTGTAATGAACAGCAGTTACGAAATTTTATCATTTTAAAAGTTGAGCAAAAATATATTAAATCTTGAGCTAATCAATATTGTTGTTAACAATGCATCGCTTCTAGAAGGTTTGGTTCGATAATGAACACAACTATTTGCAAGCCCCGCGACCCACTTCCGTATAGAACGCAAGCAAATGATTCGATTGGCAATTTTTACAAACTAACTACAATTAGTTTCCCTCCCTCTCTCTCTGTCTCTCTCTCTCTCTCTCTCTTTCTCTATCTATCTTTGTAAAATTCAAATATAATGAAAAAGAAAGTCTTGTATAGCAAGCGTCCAATTTATATAGCTTGCGTCAAGGTGACGGGCACCCAGACACATCTATAATTAACTACACAAACTTCAAAAGAACCTTTACTTAGCTTAATTCAGCTTCAGTATAGTGATAATAATCAAAGACCGCACCGATACGCCCCCATATGACGTCCGTGTCCGCTATGTCTGAACTTGGAGAAAGACCTGCTTCCAAAGGCGGACCTCGCCGATAAACTTTGAGAAGCGCCCGGGGGTAGAACAGTAGTACCTAGTTTGCTGATGAAGGCACTGCAGAGAAGAGGTAACGGAAATCAAAAAACAAGAAAAAAATCCACTAAGATTGCGTATATACCGAGAACTGAGAGATCTAAAAATCTTGCGAAATGAGGGGAAAAAATGACAGCTCATGCTATGTTATGCGGATTCGAAGAGTGCTTCCATTCTTCTGGATAAATAATGATTCTATACATGTTTCGGTGAATAAAAGTGCACACTTCACTATTGCAGGGATTGTTGAAGGGAGTATTGACGATTCGAACTATTTCGACAACAGTTCCCGATTTATGACTGGAACTGGAACATGCTTTAACAATACTAAACTTTACATGATATTGCAAAAGTTAAAGGCAATTAAAATATAGATCCTTCGGCATCCATCGCATTCCCCTGGACTTTACTTTTCATATTTTCATCTGTTTTTTTTTTTTGTCTAACTCAACATAAATGAGAAAGATTTCGAATCTCCGAAGGAAGTCGAAAAATATTTGGCGGTAGCGAAACCACTCTCCACAAAGATTGTATTAAATGTTAGAAAATGCTTGAAGATTAAATCATTAATTAAATGATCTTTGTCTTGGAAACGTGCCGCACTTGGAGCACGAACTTTTGCAATCGTCTAAAGTGTCCAGTTCGGCGACAATCGCGAAACACATAAATCACGATACCTTCTGTCAATTCTATCCACGGATAGTAGTATAACACGGGAATAAAATATTACACAAAAAGTGAAGAGTAAAGAGAGAGGAACAACATTTCGCATAATGCAAAGAAATTTTGTTAATCACGTGGCCATCGTAAAATCATTTTTACTTAAACACACCTGCTTGGTGTGGTCGCTTAAATAAGCGACGACGGTGTAGAGCAAACGAGATAATTGATTGGCTTCTGATTTGATTCGGATCACATATTACTTGCTTTTACATGGCGTCACTTAATGAAACCAATCAATCATACGCTACCCCATGCAAATGGTTTTTGTGCAACGGGTTCGTAACAGCTGCTTGACATATGCTCAAAGAGCAGAGAGAGATCGTGAGATTACATTTTGGAAAGATCCGAACTTATTATTATTGGGATGTAAAGCTTTTGCTTATGGCCACAGTTAAAGTCCGATGATGAATTTAATCGGCCTACAGAGTGATAGAAATTTAGTGTTAATACGCTTGTAACAGATTTATCTAAAATCGTGCAATGAGATTGATTTTCCCGCAGTACGGAATGACGGAGGAATCTGGCAGTTGCCAAGTTTGCGACAAGATTCTCAATTGAAAGTAGCCAGGCAGTAATGGGATGTACGGGGTGTAACCAGGGCCTATTTTCTCGGTAGCACAGGTGATGTTGCAGTATACGCCAGGAGCTGATCTTATAAATTCCATTCATTCAATATCACTTTCAACCGAACAAGGATGTTAGAGTGAACCACAGTGCCACGGGTCACAAGATGAGTGTCGAACGGGTCTTACTTCTTATAGTCACCTGTCGTAACTGAAGGTAGCTCGCCTGCAAACAATCCAAACCAAAAGCCATGGCCGATAGGAGAGTTTCGTAGTGGATGTGTGCAGCGAATAGCGCGAAAGTACTTAAGTACGCGTACTTGTGGAGCCACACGGCAACTGAGTGCTTAAAGCATACACAAGCCGATGCATTATCTAAACTTGCTCTAACCCGAGCGAACGGAAACATTCATATAACGTATCCTTGATCTGAAAATATATGAAAAATACACTCTGTCGAAAGTCGGACACCAAACGTCAAAGCGATCGTAATCTTCGCTATCGCACCTATCATTGGTATTATTTAGCAATCATTGTTTTTTTTTTTTTGTTCAAAGCCAATGAAATATGTGTGTGAGTCTTAGGATTCATCATAGAATGGTAAAACATAGAACTAAGCGGCTGAAGAAGAAATTATAAAGATTATCGAAGTCATTCGACAGGAATTAAATACAAAGGAGTGAAAGATGTTAGTCGCATTATTTTTTTTTGAAAAAAAAAAAAACAACAAGGAATTGAATAATAAATCGATTACTGACAATCCCTCTTTTAGCTATTTTTCCATTTAATGTTGGAAAAGGAAATAGAATTCTGTTTACATTTTTAATAATGAAAAAATAACAACGTCGTCATCAATATGCTTTATAACAATGAAAAATTATGATTAAGAGTCACAAGGGTTTGAACATAACAAGCACTCTCTGTTAACAAAAAGAAATATATATATATATATATATATATATAGAATGAACGGAAAATAAATTAAGTACAACTGAAAATATGTTCGATAACAGTATAGAAAAAGAAAAAAACAAAAAAAAAAATTACAATAATAATAATAATAATAAGAAAATTACATTCGCTTTAGGGCAAATCTTGGATACATCCACCACCTCACCACCTCACCACCTCAGCTCACTGACTGCAAAACACTTTTGTTAATTGCGACGAAAATGGTTACTTGTACAATATTTATAAAAGTATGATTAAAAATTGCACAACAACAAAAACAACAACAATAACAACAATAACAACAATAAACGATAGCTAGATCAGCAACGATTCTCAGGTCGGTCTAGTACCAAGAAATTAAGATCGTATGCGATGCAAAACGATCACATTTAAAGCTAACCTTCGTACATAAAACAGCATGAGCAACAAATGGTAGACGGCAACAAAAAGCAGCACAAGAACCGTACTCGCTTTAAGAATTTTAAATATCTTCAAGTTTCTCAAGCCGTGCTACTCCTAAGCAAAATAAGCAAAGCTTTGTCATACTTGTGGACATTTCATCTTTACCATTTTTTTTTTGTTTTGCTTTCACCCGGGCCTAGGTAAAGTCTTTGCCAAAATTTCAAATTTAATGCGAAGATGGACAACTTGCGTATTTGGTTTGCCTTGGTTTCGTCTTTTTAGCTATTTGCGAGATGTTGATGGATTTTTACCCTAAGAGTATAGAAAATGTCACATCTTTGCCTCACTTGTAGCAATTCGAGAGTTTAAACAAGAAAGCCGGGCAGCGAGATGTGGATCTTTGGAAATCTCAAATGAATTGCGTGCAGAAAGAAATAAAGTTTTATCATAATTTTCTATGAAGAAGACAAAAATTTGCATTCAAAGCGTTTTTCGTTGTTATCTCTACATATTCGTACCACATTTCTTACAACATATTAGTATTGTTGTCTGATCTCTTGAGTCTATCTATCTATCTATCCACGAAAGAATACATTTTTTGGAACCACCATTACAATGGAATTCCTGCTTAAACAGATAATACGTTATCGTTATCGGCAGCGGGGACAGCAGCGCATTTCTGTCCGGTGGTGCTAACGTTTCCCTGGCACAAATTTCCATATGGGGGCCAATGTTGTGATGAAATTTCGCATCCGAATTGAATTTTGACATATTTCGTGTCACTGATATCAGTTTCCTGACGAACAGCCAGGGATGTTCGATTTTATCGTCTATGCTAATCGTTCCCCTCTCCTGCACTGACAATGTTTGCAATTCCGACATTGAATCGTATACATTCGTCATCATTGGTCACGATTTAAGAACACTTTCCTTGGAACTACGCAGGAAATCTAACGTTTGGTTTATCTGGCGTTTTTTTTTTTTTTTTGACATAACACTTCAGTTACTCCAGCTCGCAAGAAGGCGATAGGGTGCACCACAGCGGAATAACTTATAGCTTTATGCGAAACCTCAAAGATAACTCTTAGAAAACCGATAAGAATTTATTTCTGTGTGTTACAAACGTAATGATAAAGTTTTTATGTATTCTTCTTGGTTGGCAAGTAGAATAAAGAAAAAAATGTATTTAACAATTGAACACAGATACATGCACACAAACATGAATCGATTATAAGCGGGAATTTTAAAGATATATTTCAAGATAAGCAGACATCTCATCATCCACATATTCCAGCCTGAACAAAATTTAAATGAAAAAATAAATAAAGTTCACTACCACCGAGTTTAATTTATTTATTTATTTCACGTATATATTTGTTTTTTGTTTTCTGAATATTTACAGTACAATAAACTAATATTCACAAAAAAAAAAAAAAAAAAAAAAAAAAAAAAAA
>CCAG010014458.1:0-12534 GCA_001077435.1 Glossina morsitans morsitans
TGAAAACTTATTAGTTATCAGGTGGTCAAGTCGTTCACTTTATGATCCTGCAACAATCGTAATGTAAAAATTGGTATGAACACTTGAGAGAACTATCTAAAAAGTCCCGAGAGAAAAATGATCCTCGTTGGCTAATTGATACGCTTATAACTAATAAATTATTTTGCAATAATTATGTAATGGTATGAGGTGTTAGATGTTAAAAACTCATTTCAAAATAAATATATACATATATGTATATATATATTTTTTTTTGCTCTTACAGTATAAAGCAAGACTTGTTAACCACAATTTAACACACATGGATTGCAACTTTCACTAAATGCAATAAGAACGCCTATAATCTTGCAGTGAAACAGAATTATGCTTATGCATATATATATATATATATATATATATATATACATACATATATACATATATATACATAAACATATATATATATATATATATATATAAACATACAAATTGAAATATATATATATATATATATATATATATATATACATACATATATATATATATATATATATATATATATATATATATATATATATATATATATATATATATATATATATATATATATATATACACACACACATATATATATATATATATATATATATATATATATATATATATATATATATATATATATATATATATATATATATATATATATATATATATAACATATACATAACATATATTAGATTGATTGTCCGAGGGTTGATAGGTATTCTTGCAAATACTTTTAGAGGTTTAACATTGCCGTGTGGAATTCGAATGTGCCAAAATTCTCCATCTAGTCACAAATCATTTAATTTCACTTCATTTCTTATATAATTTATTTTTTCTCTTAATTTCTCCTTTTCATTATTTCCGTTCACTTTTACTTCATCAGTTGCACGCCAATTATTTTACTTACTATTAAATTCAATTATGAAATATATTTCTCTTAATTTTATGAAAGAAAAATTTTTCAAGGCATGTTTTCTTTAAGTCTTAAAAACTAGAAACTCGCATGTACCTACTCTTTCACAAGTAATTTGTAAGCAAAATTCTTATCATCTGTTTTAATTAAGCAATTAATTTAAAATTTCTTTTTCCTCCTCCCTCCCGTTTGCGCTAACCAACGCAAAAAAAAAAACAAACAAAAAACAAAAACAAATAAATCTTCAGAACCGGTCCCTTGTCAACGCATGATATCGATACTCTTACCACGGAGCCGCAGCGTTTGACGCCATTGAAGTTCCTGAACGAACATGCAGTGATTAATTTTGCTTCTGGAATATTGGTAACACTGAAGCCAAAATATGCGCCTAATGGTAATGTTAATAATGTTGTAAATCTGTTACGCTGCAAACCCAACGACGAGACGAGAAAACTGTTCCGTGTCTTCCCCGGACCATTGGTTCGAGGTTTAACTCATAAAAAGACCATTATAGAATTTTGTGAAGAGCAAATACATTTGGGTCCCTTAGACACTACTATCTATGCTAAGCAACTGATAGTAAATAATAACGAAAGATATAAGGCTTCATATACTTTAATGTGGAATCTCTTGATATTGTTGCTAAGACAAAACGGGGTAAATTAAATTAAAGAATGAAAACTTAAAGACATTTCTACTAATATAACCTTTTTGTTTTTGGCTATGTCTTTATTAAAATTATCTTACAGATGGTAGTTGGCACTGATATTGCGGAACTATTATTGAAAAATCAACAGCAGTTTCCTTATGAATCCTTGTTGCTGACATTCGAGAGTAATAACACTTCAAAATCGGGTTCGAATACATCGGAAGATTTGCACAGCACTGATGATATTTTGGAAGATAAGGAGCTACCTTTGCATAAGGGAACAGAGTTACTTATCCCGGAAACTACGGTCCTTGTAACTGGCGCAGATGAAAAATCAGCGGAGAGCTCTTGCAGTCTTTTAAATGACGCAGATGTCACTGATAAATTTCGACAGTATCTGCTCTATGGCAACGTTAACGAGGCCTTAGAATGGGCTACCGATAATAATTTATGGGGGCATGCTCTCTTTTTGGCTTCTAAGCTTGATCGTCGCACACATGCCAATGTTATGATGAAATTCGCTAATAAATTATCGCTAAACGATCCTTTACAGACGCTTTATCAACTGATGAGTGGGCGAATACCGTCCAGTGTTACTTGTCTGCAGGACCAAAAATGGGGTGATTGGCGTCCACACTTATCGATGATTTTATCCAATACTTCTCAGAAACCAGAACTTGATCGTAAAGCTATTACCACATTAGGGGATTCACTATTCAACCGCGGAGATCTCTACGCGGCGCATTTCTGTTACCTGATGGCTCAGGTGGGTTTCGGGCGTTATCAGAGCACTGCTATAATGGAGACTGCGCTACAACAACATTTACCCAGGCATGTTAATAGCAATTTTTTCGAACTTCATGATCTAAGAATTTAACATTTATTTTTATCGTTTCTTGTAGATTGGTTCTGTTAGGCTCGTCGCACTATAAGCAATTTAACGAATTTGCTCATAACGAAGCCATTATAATGACTGAAATTTACGAATACGCCTGTTCATTAAACGATGAGAAATTCTCCTTAATCGAATTTCAGGTAAGCGAAATCTTTTAAAGTAAATTAAAAAAAACGAAGATATAATTCCCTTTATATTTCTTTTATTCCCATATTGTATTCATAAATAAACAGCCGTATAAATTTTTGTTAGCTACACGTTTATTGGATTATGGCTACCATTTGAGAAGTTTAATGTATTTAGAACAGATCGCTTTACATATTAGCCGAGATCCGACGAAATATGAAAATAGTTTTATTAAAAAGGTAAAATTTATATATATATATACCTTTTAGTCTGAATTATTCTTAAAAACGAACGATACTTTTTAATTAATTAATAGGTTTATGAGCTAGCTGATCGCTTAAAATTTCATGATCCCGTTTTGGAGAAACCTTTAGACGACCATAATGCACTTCAACAAATGTTGCAATCGCCCGATGATAGGGATAATTTGAACACTAATTTTCAGCAAATGGAAGAAAAGAAATGGTTGCAAACTTTAAGGGAACTAACCCAACAAAATAAGGTAATTATTGCGATGAATTTTTTCAACATTTAATTGACCATACCAGACCCAACCAAGTTTGCATTATTGCACAAGCGTGTATGAAAATCATTTGCAATGAATTTAATTTTAAGAAATTTTACTTTTCAGGCGAACAATGATAATAATATGGCACAAAGTTCGGAAAATAGTGCTTACAATTATCAACAGCAACAGCAACAGCAGCAGCAACAGCAACAGCAAATTGATCAACAGTTTATGGAAATAAATAAACAATTCAGTGAATTGAATTTGCAATATGAACAACATCGTCATCATCATCAAACTGAGCAGCAAGCCTCACCTGCGATAAATAACGATACAGTCTATTATAATTCAGACCAATCGCAGCAAGCCCAACAACCACGGAAGGAATCAGATCATTTGTTAGCAAAGTCTATGATGACACCACAACAACAAACAGAATTTCCTGCCACAACTAACACTAACGATTTAAACTTGAATGCACCGATTCCTACTTACGATAATTCTGCCACCACAACTGGCGTGGATGCTACGCCAATGCCTCTTATGATCGGGTCCCAAGATATACATCAAAATCAATATGCTGGAGCTCTGACAGCTACATCTCACTACGAGCAACATCAACCTGGCTATTATTTGACTGCAGAACAACTAAATTCCGCAGCTGCTACTGGAAATTACGATTTTTTGTCTACAGGTCAGCAACAACAATCACTACCACAAAATTTATTGGATGATATGGTAAGTGAGAAAGGAAAACTTATCTGAATATATATATATGTTTTTTTTGTTTCACTTTAAATTGAAAATGGTTTTTAGGTCTGTGCTTATAGAAAAATTTCTAATGACTTTTATTTTAAAGTTAAAATATAAGAAGAGAGTAATTTTTGTAAAATTTTTAACAATTCAAAATTTTAATTCCTTTTCCCTTGTCCTGTTCCTTAAATTAATGGAATGCAGCCACTCGCAACTTTTGATGATTCCGATAAAAAATCTGAATTTTTCAGCAAACAAAATAAATCATCTTCTTCAACTATTAAAACTATAATGAAACAACGTAAACTAAAATTAAAACCATTGCCTTTAGCTTCCATGCAGTCACCGACGATAACAACAGCAACACCATTACTATCTTCACATTTATTTTTCAGTAACAAACAATTTAATCGCTCGAACTGCTCAAACACAAGAGTTAATATTAGCAAGAAATCGTCTTCTACATCAGACGAAACATTAGTAAGCGAAGAAGAGTCCGCTAAAGAGCATGATACTGCTAATATGAACACTACAACAACAGCAGCCTTATTAGTTTCAAATAAAAACATATATAAAACAACCATTACAGAAAATAAAGCTAATTCAGCAGCAACATATTCTGTCTATAATAATGTAAGTAATAATGTTGAAAACCAACTGCAACAAGCACCAAAACTTAATTCCATTAATATAAGTAAAAGTTTTAAAGTAAAAACTATCGCTACCACCGCTATCAATACCACCATAACTAATACTAAGCCACTGCACTATGATTTATCAACCTCTTCATGCTTGGCTAGCTCAGCAGTTGCTGCTGCTTGCATTGGTGGTGTAAGTGGCCACTTAATTAAAAAAGTCAATTTCATTTTACCTGGAACACGACTAACAGACGAAGACGAAGGAGACGAAGAAGAAGAAGAAGAAGATAATGAAGGTAACGATGACAATATCGACGATATCGCGAAACTTGCTAACCTTAATAAGAAATCAATCAAGCAACGCTTTCCTATTAAATTACCAGCAACTGGTCATTTCGGACGGACGCGGAAAAATATTGTTTACAACGGTACTTATCCGATTGATATGCCCTTGGCAATGGAAAAATTTGGTCACTTAACAACACACCGTTATAATACAGAAGGCAGTATAACAGACGATCCAACAACATATAACATTCTTATGAGAGATTTTATAGATGCGTTCGCTGGTGAATATGGGAAAGCAGAACGAGGAAATGTTACCAACGAACTGTCTTCAGATTTAGATATTTTAGGTAAAACGAAACTTTCTCCTTCTTGTCCTTCTTCTCCTTCTCCTTCAACTTCTCATTGTAAACGTGCTCATCAGCATTATCAATCACCACATCGACCAGCTACACCTCAGGTATGGTCTATGCAAGAGCTTATTGCTAATCCTCATGTACCCTTAAATTATAAGAAAATGTGCCACGAAGTTGAACAAAGTTTGCAACAATTTGAAGATTATATTGATACAAAAGCTATAGAGGATAACAGTAACGTACCAGTTTTACGTACCTTCGATGTAGATCGACCCATTTTAGGAGGATCGAAAATGATTAATGATAGAAAAAAGCTTAAAACTTTGTAAGAATTTGTGTTGTAATTCATATGAGGAATAAAAGTGAATGCAAGAAACTTGAAACAATTATTTTTTGTTATATAAAGAATTAAGTTGAAATTTATCAGAATTATATACACATGCGTTTATTAAAGGTATAATAATTAAAAATGAGAAAAAAAAAAAAAAAAGAAACAAAAGAAACTTTGCCGCACTTGGTTGCCAACGAATTGTATTTAATTCTACTATTTATCTTTCTTTCTTTTTTTGTTTACAATTATTAATTCGAAGAGATTTTATATTTAATCGCATACATATTTCACAGAGTGAAGAAAGACGAAGAATTGGACATAATTTGAAAGAGATATGCAATAAAATGGTCTGGTTGCGCAATTTTTATGATGATTGCAAAATTCTATCCTCTCTTCTAAATAAAAATATGCTAATGTGCGATAATATTGTTATTTCGTATGCTATCTTAAATGGATACCTTTGAACGACATCGAAAAATTCTCTTAATGTGATTCCAAAAGTTTGCGGATCTTCAAAGGATATTTTTTCCTCCTTCCTATGTTAAATTGAAAACAAGAGTTAAATAAGAGTTAGCTCTCATTGCATACCAATTTTTGAACATAAAGTATTATAATCATTGTTTTAATTATGTAAAAAAATGTACTTCTTGTTCGTCTACTTTTACGCAACCAATGATTTTTATTACAGTAAAACAACTTTTTCAATTATGCCTAATTTTTCTAATTTCCACTCTTTGGAAAAAAAAAAAAAAAAAACAAAAAAAAAACTCTCATCTACTCTATACAACTAATTATGTGTTTAGAATGCACGACCACCCAACATATCGATGCCGAAAACGAAAATCTATGACAGTGACGAAGATAATGCCAATAGCAACAATCGCAATAAAACAACAATCGGAACGAAGGAGAATAAAAAAATAAATCAACAAATTGTAAAATTGACAAAAAATGATAAAGATAAAGGAGGGTAAGCATGACAGAGTCATTGAATTTATAATAAATTTGCCGTAACGTTGTACTTAAATAGAAACCAATCATCTTCTCAAAATTCTGGTTGGTTTGGCGGCATTTGGAATAAGTTTTCATTAAAACCGAAAAATCAAATGATTTTGCCCGATGACAAAAATCCCACTATAGTATGGGATGCGACAAAAGAAAAATGGGTCAATACAGAGGGCGATGATAATGAAGAGGAGTCATTAAAGCCGCCACCAAAAATGAGCGATTTGATGCCTCAAGCACAACATCAGCCACCGCAAATGCCGCATCCATCCCAAGTGCCATTTATCGAGACGCAGCAACACTATACGCAACAACAACAACAACAACAACAACAGCAACAGCAACCACAACAACCATACCTATCTAATGCAACAATGACATCGTTACCTTCCACTAATACCATTTTTGCTAATCCCGTTGCTCCTGCCGCCACTGCCTCCGCTGCTCCATTTAATTCAACAAAAACTCCGCATTTACAATCAAATATGTTTAAAATGCAGAGAAATCGAAGTGAGTTAACCTTTTCTTACAATCTTTAGAATATTTTAGAGTGATTTAGTTCGATATCGATATCTTCTTAATTATATCATGAAGGTCGTAAGAGAAATTAAAATGAAATCTCTATAAAAAAAATGACTCGTCGATACTTGGCATTGACGACTTTAATTTAAGCAACCTGATTGACATATATTTCAATGAGGGCGTCATAAGCTCCAGTCATTAGTTCACGTTAAACTTTTGTTTTGACAAGAAATATAATTTAAAACAATAAAGTCTTTATTTATTCTTTTGTTTTTTTTTTAAAAATCTTTAATTTATTATTTTGTTCTTTTTTTAGCTTTGAAAAATTCTTATGTAGATGTTTTTAATCCATCCGGTGCTCCTCTTAGTAAAGCGGCTGACAACATATTAGCTCCTGCTCTACCGTCGGCTGCCGTACCTCAAGGCGGCTTCTTTGTGCCAGGATCGATACCCCAGCAACAATCTACAATGCAGCTAAATGATAATAGCGGAGGTTATCAGCAACAGCAACAACAAGATGTAAGTCGAAAATGTTTAGAACGTTTTAAGAGGCTTAGCGACAGCGTTGCTACAAGAGTTCATTTCATCTCTCAAATCCCGAGAAGCAAGAATATGTGATAACTCTGTGAAATGTTATTTTAATCATTTAAAAATTACTGATTAAATATAGAACTTTCATCTGTCTATTGTTGTAATTTGACGAGATAAGATAGAAATCTGAAATCTGAAATTCGAAATTTGAAATTTGGCACAAATACATTTAACTGAAATTATCTGTTGATTTCAACAGATTGCACATATTTCTTCCCAACACTAAAGGGACTTCAAAGTTTTTAAATTGTAATATCAATTATCTGAGATAAGTCTGAATGTCCGTTACTTTGCCACATACTTTGCCACATGCGGAACATTGAGCGGCTTAAACGGTACATTATTTATACATAATGATCAAATTGCCAGATAATTGACAAGAATGTTAAATGTTAACCGTTTGATGTGCAACCAATTAGTCGTATGCCGTTGTCGTTGTCAATGTGGTTGTCAAAGTTTTCAAAGTCAAAAGGTATAACTAAAAGTCAAAGATATAATAAGACGACGCGCACGTTGATTTTTTCTTTTCTAAATTTTTATTTTTATTATTTAATTTTAGGTACCTCAGTTCTACAATCCCAATCAATTTAACCCGAACATTAATGACGGTTCAACTTATTAAATGAAATTAAATTAATTTCATTTATTATGGCTTCATCGTAGAGAATAGACAGACATTCGACAAAGAGAAAAGGGTAAATCATTATGTATTCTTGTGTAGCCTTTAGCCCTGTTTCTATAGTATAAATTTATACAATATAGATTAAAGAAAAAAAAAAAAAAAAAAAAAAAAAAAAAAAAAAATTTAAACCATTTGGGAGAAGAAAACCCCAAAAAAAAAAAAAAAAAAAAAAAAACAATAAATATAAAACCATAAAGATATATTTATATACTATATAGAGAATGAGAAAATAGCTAATGTTTATTTTTAACTATGTTGTGAATGTATGCCTGTATATATATTTTATAACGTAAAAAAAGTACTAAAAAACAATTATTCATTTTAAATTGTTTCGTTCATTTTCCAGCATCTTACAACAATTGCGTTCACATACGTTTTCCTTTTTCTTCTAAATATTTTCCCTTATTCACTTAATATTAATATTTCATTTTATAAATTGGTTTTTTTCGCTGATCGATTTCTTAGAAGGCAACATATAAATTTAAGATGAAAATGATGGAAAAATTATTAAATCTTTATTTGTTTATTTTTATTATGTTATTTAAATTATTCGTGCATATTCTCACCTACATATTGTCACATACAATACAACACATAGCTTATTGAAAATAATGTTTATGACATGATATCAATGAGGAATTATGATGATTGCAAGCTCTTTCCATTTAAAAATTTAATTTCTTTTATATATGATAGGTTCCAAAAATTAACTTTTCTTTTCTTTTTTGAGATTTCCGTAATGCTGAGTTTGTAAAGAAGGATGTTATGTTTTATAAATAAGTTGTGTCCTCGATCCTTGAGAAAGGTGAAATTATTTTTTTCAAATAATAATATTAATAATTTTTTGCAAATAATTGGTATTATAAATAGTTTTCTTAAAAAATTTTTCAGCTTACGTAAGAGAAAAAATCGAGTTCTATTTTTAATTTCTAAATAGAAAATAATATTTACTATCCTATATAAGTAATGTTATAAAATACAAGTTTTTTAATCAAATATCTATGATTGTTATATTTTATGTTTCCGTGTATTTTTTTTTTTGACTTCGCTTTGTAAATTATTGCATTTAATTTACATTTATTTTTTATTTATCTTTTGTTGTTTTTCAGATTTATTTTTTTTTATTTTTTTTTATTTTTTTAATAATTAAAAACCAGGTGCGGGTTAGTGTTGCTTTGAATATGTTTTACATTTGTAACAAACGCAGTATCAAAAAAAAAAAACAAAAAAAAAACTGAATGGCAACCACGAATACAATTGATTTATTATATCTAAAAAAAAATGTGTAAATTACTCTTTTTGTAAGTAAAGGTCTAGAAAACAATTGATATAATTTATGTGCATATAGAGTAAGTATAGTATATACAAATAAAAAAAACGTAACGCAATAAAAATCATATAAATTTACCGCAAACTATGTTCGCTTTTAAATGCCCAACGAAAAAAAAATCCATTAGTGGATACGTTTTTTTCCATTTAAAATTTATACTTTTAAACTTATTTTTATATCGCTAAGCGTTTGATTTGCAACATTGGCAGTTTTACTTAAACGTTTTACTGATGTTCGACTGGCAAATCGATTCGTTCAATAATTGCTTCTTTAAATGCAAACAAGGAAGGCATGTAATCTATGATATAACCAAATATCGGCGAAAGTGTTATATTTCTTTTCTTTCTACGTTCAGCATCGGAACTGCTTGCTTAGCAGTCTGGGAAGTGAAAATCAACTCTGAAGAGTTGATTTTATATATGAGCTGGCAGTTTACAGGTATAAAACAATATTATGGAATACATTTTCGTCTCTTAAAGGGCAGAATTCTCGACACTTACAAGTACTACAAGTCTTCTTGATATCATATTGGTTTGCTAAATTTAAAGTTGCTGTTGTATTTTTACTTTTTTTTTCTTTTTTCTATTATTAATAAGAGATATCGGTCATTGACAATAGAGATGGTGCCTATCAGGGCTTTTTAGAAGCCTTTCGAAGGGAAAAATGTAAGATGTCTTTGATAGTTGGATTTATTAAATCTTGTTAATAATAATTTTGTACACGCAAGCAAGGAAGAATATAAAGTTTATGGAAAAAAAGGTTTACATTGACAAATAAGAAGATTATAGTCGGGCAAAACCAACTATTAAATATCCTAACACAATTTTTATTTTTTTTATAGAGCGCAAAAATTATATTTCATTTCTATGTAAAGGCAAATTTTTCAAGTCCGTATTTATGGGGAAGCGGGCCCAAAACGCAACCTGTAGTACAAGTTTAATCCTTACATAGGTGTAGACGGTCCACATTTTGTGGAGTTCATTTTTGTATGAAATTACTATAATATTTTGGGCCAATTTTCATCACCACATATTAAAACTTAGACTTTTCTGTTCTGAAAAGGATCAGGGTTTGTGAAAATCCTTATTAGGGTAGTATCCAAAAAAATAGGCTCTCATGGTTCAAATTTGGTATAGTTAACTTTTTTATGTTAATTTGCTGTTATGATATAATTTTTACTAGCTTAATATACCCTGTACCGTATGTGGTGTAGGGTATAAATATATACCTATATATTTTGAGCATCTTCCCATATAAGGCTTCTTACAGAAAAAAAAGAACGAGATTAAGTTTCGTAATTTTGAATCATTGCAGCCCGCTTTCGGGCCGCCTTCTGCATAAGGACTCTCAGCCTCTCTCAGCTTGGTGTAGGGTATTTAAATGGTCGGCCTCGACCAACCATAATATTCTTGTTTTTATAGTGATTTTTATCACAATCGCTTATGTACAATCCGTCGGACGGAAAGACGTACTTAAATTAGAAACGGATTTTAAATCGAATAGATTACAATAAAAGATGTTGTATACCGCAAGTGTTGTATAAGTTGTGTACGGTATAAAAATAATAGGTGGGAGACGATATATTGCAATTTACATGTGAAGCAACAACAACTATAGCGGGGAATAGAATCCAGTTGTTATTTTTTACGATTA
The DNA here is from genome assembly GCA_001077435.1 of Glossina morsitans morsitans. Classification (NCBI taxonomy): domain Eukaryota; kingdom Metazoa; phylum Arthropoda; class Insecta; order Diptera; family Glossinidae; genus Glossina; species Glossina morsitans. The sequence goes on from CCAG010014458.1 coordinate 11,262, forward strand.
CTTAGCAAGAACACAATTTTATACCTTTGACAAGGAATCGGGAAATGGACTTTTACAACACACATTCGGAATTAAGGTAAAAGTGTTTTCAATGTGGCTTGAAGGGAGGACAACTTAAAACAAGTTAGAAAATTATATTCGCTGGTGACCGAATCTCTTATATCCATCACCGATTGAAAAAAAAGGAGAAGAAATAAATTTTCATATTCTTTATTATGGAATGGGCGGGGCTGATTTTTTCTACTTTCAGAATAAAAGTGTATTTGTGGCATTTTATAAGTGTACAAACAAAAACCACGGAAAGCAAAGGTGTTCGCGGTTTTTGTTGCATAGGCATGTAGGCGTTGTAGGTGTGTCCTTTGTCCGGTTTACGTCGTTTTCAAAATCTTTTGAAAATTTTTAGGCGATATCTTCCTTTTTGACGAACGGGAAAATGTCCACCACCGATAATGCGCAGTTGGGCGTACGGACGGATAGATAAATGAACAGACGGACATTCTTAGGTGCACTCAGAATTTGAACCTGGCCAAGAATTTATATACATAAAAAACAACTTTAATTTTTATCCACCAGAATATTGGTTGGGCGTATCCAACACTTTTTCACTTTTTGTGCAGGCACTACAGCATCGCCCAAAGAATATACGTTCAAATGTTTGTGGATATATATCCTGTACTTTATAAATAATGAGCAAACAAGCAATTTTTTGTTCGCCCTTTTTCAATACCAACCTGCGTGCTATCGCTTCAATCACAAGTTTCTGCTAAATTTTAGGCCGATAACTTCAATTTTGTGGCCACGAGAATGTTTATAGCAGACATTACGCAGACGATCGGCCGGACAGGTTTAAATCGATTCACAGTTTGGCCATTTCGAATACTTAATGCTGAGGCTTCCTTCTCGACGTTGCAAACGCTTTGACCACACGAATGTACCCCCGTAGTTTTTAACTTATAAATGAAGTGCAAACTCGCGCTTGCACTTATATGCAAGCAGTAGGGAACATGTTAAAGGTCAATTAGATCAATAAACTTGGTTTAAAAGCCCACCTACACACTTTTTGCATGATTGCGTAAAGACAGGAATGTTAGAATACAAAAACAATTTTGAATATATTTCTAGGGCTTCAGAATTTACAGGTGCGCAGGCGATTGGAAATCTATTCATCCTGACGCTTGTCTACTACAACAGCAAACTTGTAATAATATGTGAAGGATAAGAAAAGGGTTTAAGTTCATTTTTAGACTTTGCACTCTCTTCCGGTCCTTAAAGA